>SZWC01002738.1:108599-121807 GCA_023375785.1 Penium margaritaceum
AGGCGGAAGAAGGACGATCTCGCCCGCCTCTGCGAGCTTTACGCCTGGGAGGGTGGCCGCCTTTGGCGTGTCACATCGCGGGTCTTGTGGGTGCCTCCGCCCACCATGCAAAAGGCCATGGTTGAGCCCTATCACCGTCACCACCACTCCGGCATTCAAGCGCTGAAGGTCCGCCGGACCCCCATCCTGCACGTGCCAAAACTCGCGGCATTGGTCAAAGAGGTGGTGCAGCAATGCGCACCTTGTGAGCGGAGCCAGAAAATCACACCGCGGGACATGCCGCTCTTCCAGCCCTCCCCCATCAGTGAACCCCTGGAACGGGTTATCATCGACTTCCACGAGCCACGGGCTCACCGCGCCCAAGGCAACAGGTACTGGGTTGCCGTAGTGGATCATTTCACAAAGTACCTGTGGGTCCACGCAGTCCGCGACAAGTCCTCGGCCCAAGCTGCACGCTTCATTTGGGAGGAGATCTTCTACCGGTTTAGTGGGTGCAGCCTGGTACATAGCGTTAACTGCACTGAGCTTATGGGGGCCTTCCGCGAGGAGCTCACGGAGTGGGGCGCGCAGCACGTGCACTCCGGACGGTACTGGCCTGAGTCCCAGGGTCAGGTGGAAAGGATACATGATATCCTTGAGCGGGCAGTGGCAACGGTGGAGAGCAATAATTGGGCGGAAACCTTGAAGAAGTCGGCGCACTTCATCAACACCACGCCCAGCCGTGCAACATCATTCTCTCCGCATCTCCTCCTCATCGGACAACCCCCACATGCAGCCCTGGGCATGCCGCAGAAGCTGCTGCGGCTACCCCTAGAACCAGGGGAGCAGGATGGACGGTCGGAGAAAGAACGGGAGGCCGCCAAGAAGAGGGAAGTGCAGGAGTGGTTCCGGGAGCGCTGTCAGAAGACAAGCGCGGTACGAGTGGAGGCAAGGCTGTGAGGATCCATCTCGGCATGGCGCGGATGCGATGCTGCCAACCGACGGCTCAACCACGGGCCGGTCAGGGAGGGAAACCTGGTCTAGCTCCGCCTTTTCCCAGGCGCGGGGCGGGAAGCTGGAGAGGCACAGGAGCCATGTTGACCCGGGGTTCCGAGGTGACCCTACCACCGCAACATCGGCATTGCGGCCCACATCGATGCCGCACCGATGTGCAATGGGTGGGTTCGACAGCCCGCGTATGCGGACTGGCCTCCCCCGCCGTCCCTGATTGTTCTCTTTTGCGTAGCAATCAGGGACAGCGTTGAAGGCATTTCTGACCTTGTTAGTGGCCCTGAGCCGATACTTCGCATGCCGCATATTCTTTTATTGATAACTGTGATGAAACAGGTTTGGAAGCAAATGCGTTCTGGTTTGTATGGCGAATGCAATTTATGCCTTTGAATGCACACTTGAACCATTCTTCAGTATGGAAACCGAGTAGTTCATATCAAGTATATAAGAACAGATAAATCGAGGGTTTGCATTTGAAAGTTTTAGGTTCAACGATTTACGACTTTGTTTTGCGATGTCCATACTTTGGACACCGTTGATTGAATTTATCTTGGTTTGTAGACGGTCCAATGTTCATTTCAGCTCTTCAGGATCTGTTGATTTCGTGCGTCGACTTAAAAATGGCGAAGCTAGACATCAGGCAGGACTTTAGATTCCGGACTGCCCATCTGGCCAAGCCAACCAATCACTGTGCCGATCGAACAAAATGTTGACAGGCTGTCGTTAATGTTGGAGGAAACACTGTCCATGCCAGCCGAGTGTATTTTTGCAGATATCGAGGGTACTAGGACGTGAATCAGGACGTCACCCGCTACAAAAAATGGTCCATGAGAGGGGCAAAGTTGGCCGAAGAGAACCAAAAAACCCCCCTCCCCCCACCCAGTATGTCCGGGGTTCCCCGGTGGCCGATGTGGGGGGGGATCACATCGATGTTCCGCGGTGGACATCGATGTGCGGCGGTTCGAGGTGGCCAGGTCAACATGGCACGGGAGGAGTACCGCGTGGCCAGTGTGGATGCGGGACACGTCTGGCTGGAAGGGCCGGATGGGTTCAGCAACCGCAACTACCCTGCCACCAAGTTCGTGGTCCTACCTCCTGCCTGGCAGATGCACATCCTTGGAACAGGCAGAACTCTTCCCCCGCTCATGGAACGCAAGGGGTTGAGAGGCTGGAAGGTGATGGAAGTGTTACATCTGTGCAAAGCACAGGTGTCGGAGCAGGAGCAGGAGTGGAGTCAGGAACAACGGGCAGCTGAACCAGGAGAGGGCTCCGACATGCAAGAAGTGTCCGCGCGAGAAATGCTGGCGGAGCGGCAACAGCAAGCGGAAGGACGTGAGGGCCCAGTACAGGAGCGGCAAGAGCAGCAAGAGCAGCAACAGACGGCCACCAGGGAGGAAACTCCGAAGGCACCCGGCACCAGTCTGCGGACCCATGAGCCCCCGCAAGCTGGCCGCCTACACCGGCCCTTCTGTATGGTGCAGAGAAAATCTCCCTGCGGAGCCGCTCCTGAAAGTTGTGTACTGCATTTGTGGCAATCCGGCACATCAAGGGACAGCAAAGAGCTGCATCGGGCTGAATCGCACCTGCTTACAGTGCGTGCAACAGGCCAAGGAGGAGGAGGCGGAGAAGAAGGACGGGAAGGACGAGGTACCAGACCCAGGCTCGGGAGGAGGGCAGGCGCGCGGACGATGGGATCCAGAGGAAGAGGAGGAAGAAGAGGAGGAAGAGGAAGAAGAGGAGCAGGCAGGAGAGCGGCAAGGCCCGCGCACGGTCTCTGGGGCCACTATGAAACAGCGGCAGGAGGAGGGTCGGCTGGCGGACGTGGACCGGGCCCGAAAAGAGAGGGAGAATAAGACGTGTGCCTAATGCGGGCACAGCTGGGGCATGAAGGTGACAGACTACAAGGTCTGCCTCCGCAAAACATGTGGAAGATGCCTGGAACAGCCGCGGGATGAGAAGGGAGGACGGAACGGACCCAAGGTATGCAGGAAATGCAGCCAAGACATGGAGATGCAACACAGAGTCCGGAAACTGCCCCAGGTGAACAAAGAAGGAGAGGAGGTGGAATCAGAGGACGAAGAAGAGCAGGGTCCATTGGAGGAAGTGCCGCCCACCGCGAAGTGCCCCACCTGTATCAAAGCTGTGCGAGAGGGCGACCACTGCACCAACTGCGGCAGGATCATCCACCAGGCCTGTTTGGTCACAGGCAGCTCACCCTGGGCAAGACATTGCCACGGGTGTGTGGGCGAAGCACTCATGGAAGAAGACAGCACGCTCGTATTCGATGAGGTCTCTATGGTACCACTCTGCGAAGGATGTGAGGCAGACCTGGAGGGGTTCGGCAAAGCATGCGGAATGTGCAAGAAGATGAGTCACCTGCAATGTGGAGGAGAAGGGAAAGAGGGAATCTGGACCTGTCATCGCTGTCAGTCCAAGCCGCGGAAGGGCAAATGGAAGTTCCCCAACTTGCGCCGCCTCTGCAGTGGAGATGGCTGCATGGGCCAACTGACCGGGACAATATACCGATGCGAGCACTGCGGGCAGTTTGCCCATGAGGCGTGTGCCGTGGAGGTAGGGCGGAGTGAGGAAGGAAGGGCGATCTACCGGNTGTAAACAGCCCATGGGTGAGGAAGCACCTGCGCTTGGGGCGCAGTGTGAAGGGTGCAGACTCTTCGTCCACAGCAGATGCACGGAGTATCAGCGAGAGGGAGGGGAGGTGGACATATACTGCCGACCATGTCAGAACCAGAATTGCCCCGGACCTCGCGAGAAATTCAGATGCCTGCTTCGCTGAGAGACTCTGGGACAGAGTCTTGTGAAAGGGGGGGTTGGGCGCATCAGTGTCAGGCAGGTTTCTGTCGCTGGTCCGCGGAGGGGCCAATCCGCGGAAGCAAAGGGAGATGGCAGACTGGATTCTGCGCATTGAATGCTGACTCCCGCGATAAGCGCGGTCGAGCATGGGGTAGCGCGGAATCCAGTGGCGGTGAAGGCGGGCTAATTGGCAGAAAGTAGCCGCAGGTTGACATTGTCATCTGCGGTAACTTCCCTATGGCTATCTCAAGTGCTTGGCGCGGAACTCGGCGGCTGGGAACGGCGGGAAGGAATGGAGGGAATATCCGCGCTGGGAAAGGAACAGGTGCCGAACCGCAGGAGATAGTGCAATCACAAAGCTAATTAAGTGGAAGACGCACGACGGCGGATGGGCAGAGCAAGTAAGGAAGCAACAGTCAATCAACACCAAGGGCACGACACCAGTCAAGGAAAAGCACCTGGAAGCGAATCGCGGAAGACGAAGATTCAAGGAAGAACACGAGGTCCGCGTCCACAAATCCAGGATGTAGAAGTAGAAGTCAGTAGATGAAGGAAGAAGGAAGATGTCCTTGTGTGCTGGAGGACGAGACCCGCGGTGCGTAAACACACCGCGTGGAGCCCAAGTAGCAGGAAGTAGGACATGTCAGGGACGAGACCCACGGTGCGTAGACACACCGTGCGGAGGCCTGAATAGATAGAAGGCGCAGATAGTGGTAGCAAAGAGTGTTGACTAGCTGACTGTCTCAAGCTGACTCCAGTCTTGGATCAGAACTCCGCACTCCATGTACTCTGCTCCTGATTATCAAAGACATTTTACCTGCTCTCATCTATGCTCTCAGTGCTCCGCTCCTTTGCCTTCCACTGCCCTTGAGTGTCTTGCCCGCGGTCAGTGGGACTGAGTGTGTGAATTACCGTGCTGACTTTTAGATTTGATTATAATTTGACAAGGTGCTTAATCCGGTGGCAGTTGTTTCACCAGAATCGGACTAGTAACGAGGGAGATATGGGCTTCCCAAGTTGGGGTGTGCACGGCAGCTCTGGGAGCCGGCCATTGTTCGACTGCCAGTGAATAATTGACAAGAACGAGTAACAAAATGCCATCTGTGGATTTTGCCCAGAATGACTGCCAAGGTGTCTGGTGGATGATCCGCCGGATTTCAGTATTGCAGTTTTGTTACTGAGGGAATTAAACAAAATCCAGGCTCAGAGTCCGAAACTTAAGAGTACACTTTGTTACTCTGCGAATTCGTCAAAATTTTGACTGCAGGTTTGCAAACAGTTTTCAAACCACATCAATCCCCGTCACCAAACACAATGATTAACTCATCGAAACAGACCCCAACAGTACAAGGGGTACCGCCGCTATACGTAGGGACATCTGCGCCTCTGGAATGGCGTTTCAATGGGTCCTTTGATGTGTGAGGGCGCCTCGGCAGGCGACGTGGTGTGCGCCATGGACTCAGCGGCTAGTTTGGGATGTTGCGCTTTGGGTGACGTAGCGAGAGCTACAGTGATGCAGATTGTGCAGGGTATGGTGCGTTGGAGAGCTCATGACTATCCCTACAAATGTTTAGATCACATCCATGTTAGAAAACTAATGCAAAATCGCGTTACTCCCTTCACAAAAGTGACTTTCTCACAACTATCTTCCACTCCGGGAAACATAGCATGAGGCAACCAGAAAGCTCACGCTTAGACTCAAAACCACCCGCACAGAACAAGCCATGAGCAAAGAAGACCCGTCAGGCCACGGTGGAATTGCACCATAGAATCTGTCAAAGGATTATGTGCCCACAGCCCTGACCGGTCTACAAATCGCTCACGGCTTATGTGGCGGACAAGATCGTCGTCGGGGACGGTATCACCGTCAAGCTCTGAGGTCCCAGAGTTGAATATTGCGTGAATGGCGTAGAAGGAGACGCAGCCCATCCAGAAGAATGCAGGTGGTCCTGACTACGGGCTATCAAGGTGGCATTCTGAGCTGCACCTCGCGCATAAGGGGCTGCTGAAGGTCATGAAGGGAACGGAAGTCCTCGATGAAGCGACGGCAATAGAAGCGCAGAAGGAGGCCCTTGCAAAGAAGGACATGGAGGCGCTCATGCTGCTGGTGTCTAGGACTACTGAGTCAAAGTGGGGCTACTTCCAGGGCTGCAAGCTGTCAGTCAAAACTTGGCCAAAACTCTGCACCATCCATCAATCCAAGTCACTTATGAACAAAATCTTTGCAATGAAGTGACTCTTGAAAGTGAGAATTAAGGAGGGAGATGATGTTATTGTTGCCATGCAGCAGATTGAGTTGCTTGCCTCGCAGTGCAATGATGTAGGGTGGAAGATCAACACGCAGCTACAGGTGACAGCCCTCCTCATGGCCCATCCTGACAGTTGGAGCCCTTTCATTACTGTCTTGGGAGGATGGGCAGAGGACAAGCTCGCCTATGGCGCGGTTGTAGAGTATATTCACAACGAGGCGCAACGATGGAGCTGCAATGAGTCCTCGTCATCCTCTTCAGCCCTTGTCACCAAAACACATGGTGGCAGAGGCTGGGGAAATGGAGGTGGCAGACATGGCGACGGCAAGAAGTGCGCCAAGAAGGGTGCATGCCGAAATTGTAGCAAGGAGGGCCACTAGGTCCGTGAGTACATCAAGGAGACAAAGGCAAGCGGCAAGGACGCCAAAGGCAAGAGGGTGCTCCTCAACGGAACTCAAAACCACTACCTCAAGAAGACCAGCCGGTGATGCCTTAACTCTGGAGCGGAGGAGCATCCCCAGGTCAAGAAGGTCACATTCATCAACTACACCAAGTCCAGCAAATTCATGGTGGTTGCGAACAACAAGGTCGAGCCCGCAGCTGGCCAAGGCAACGTGGACGTGGAGGTGGTGGTTGGTAGGAAGCGGGTGCAGCGCATCAGCAAGGATGTGCCCAGTTTGTCTGACATTCTAAGTATCGGCCGCCTCAAAGACAAGGGATACGAGGTGCTCTTCAGGAGAGGAGGGGCAGTTGTGCGGGAGGACAGTGGCGGTGAGCCCGTGCTAGAGGCTAAGCGCTAGGGAGGCCTCTTCATTCTTGAGGCCAAGGTGATCCCCGTGGCGATAGACTCAATAGACTTGTAGGAACGTACCGTCAACCTGGCCAAAGGATGGGGAGCTGATCTGGAGCTCTGGCACTAAAGAATGGGGCATTCCTCACTTGCAGTCGTTAAGGAGATGGCAAAGCATGAGCTGGTACGTGGCCTCGTCATTGACAGTGCGGAAGAGGCGATAGATGCAACAAAGCACAAAAATTGTGAGCCTTGCATTTTGGGCAAGGCACGGCGCAAACTGTTCAACGAGAACGTGAATCGTACCTCGGACCTATTGGAGTTCGTACACAGCCACGTGTGCGGACCATTCAAGACGGCGTCAAAGAGTGGCCCGCATTACTTTGTCACCTTCATTGATAACTACAGCAGAAAACTCCATGTGTACTTCATAAAGCGGAAAGGCGAGGTCTTGGACTGGCTGAAGGAGTACATCACTGCGGAGGTGAGGCAGACTGACCGGAAGGTCAGAGCGTTACGTAACGACAACGGCGGAGAGTGCGTGGGATATAGTGGGTGGATGAAGCAACAAGGCATAAAATGGGGACAAAATACGCCATATTCGCCTCGGTAAAATGGCGTGCTGGAGCAGGGGAACCAGACACTACTGAGCATGGTACGGACCATGTTGGTGGATGCGGAATTGCCGTAAAGCTTGTGGGTGGAAGCTGTGCGTACGGCAAGCTACACCATCAACCTCATTCCTAAAGTGGTCGTGAAAGGGAAGAGCAGTTGGAAGACGCCTCAAGAGGTTTGGAGCGGATACAAGCCAAGCGTGGTACACATGAAAGTGTTTGGGTACAAGGCGCATGCGATGGTGCATGCCCCGTAGAAACGTGATAGCAAGCTACAGCCGCGAGCAAAGTCTTATCTCTTCCTTGGCTATGAGAGCACAAATAAGGCGTACATGCTCTACGACATCCTCAACGATGAGGTAATCCACACCTGAGACGTCGAGTTTGACGAGCATCAGAGATACATCAGCAGCAACGACGTGGGCGTGGTGGACTCTCCAAAGACGGGGGAGTTCTTTGAGGTCGTTGAATACGAGAAGGAGCCGGCGGACGCCGAAGTTGAGGATGCAGCATCAAAGCGCAAAGGTGTACCAGCGGTGGCAGCCAATACGGAGGACTTCGATGATGATCAAGCTTATGAGGAGGTCCACCAGAAGGATCCGGCGAATGAGGCACCGAGGGTGTCAAGGTGCGCACTCCCGACAGAGTGTGCATCGGGCACCGGTGGAAAATCCACCAGACGCGCCGGTCGTTCGGACGATGTTTTGCCAAAGCAGGAGAGATTCTTGGGGACCCGTCCAGTTGATGATTCACCAAAGCGTGCTGAGTCGGAGGGTTTGCAAGGATGCACCACCAAAACTACCACGCCGTAGCGGGAGGCAACACAATGCGGGGAAGCATTTCGACGCAAGCACCAATCGATGGATCGGCATGATGCGGTGCATGCTGGCTGCATCAACGGAGTCCACTACCAAGAGGCGCTTGCACTATAGTCGGCTACGTCCCATTGATCCCCAAAGGGGATCAATGGGACGTAGCCATCCAATCGCAGCTGGTTCCCATCACGGAAAATGATACGTGGGAGTTGGTTGACAAGCCAAAAGATGCCAAGGTTATCGGCTCAGAGTGTGTCTTTAAGACCAAGTTCACAAAAGAAGATGTGGTTGACAAGCAAAAGGCCCGGCCGGTGGCAAAGGGACACGCACCGTGTAAGGATGAGCACTACGACAAGTCGTTCACTCCCGTTGCCAAGTTCACAAGCATCCAAGCGATCCTTGCAGTGGCCGTCGCAAAGGACATGGAGCTCCACCAAATGATCATAAAGACGGCCTTCCTCAAGGGCATCATGGATAGAGAGATCTACATGGAGGTTCTAGAGGGGATGGAGGCGCCGATGTACAAGGTGTGCAAGTTGTGGAAGTCCATGTAAGGGTTAGAACAATCGCCCAGATGCTTGTACCAACAGATGGACAGCTTCATAGCACAACTCAAGTTGGCCTGCCCCAGCTCTGCTGGGGCAGGCCAACTTGAGTGCTGTGACGTGGATCACAGCGTATACGTGCGGCACGACAAGCAGCTCCATCATATCGTTGCACTCTACGTGGATGACCTGATTTTGTACTCGACGGATCTGCCGAGCCTATAGCAGCTAAAAAAGCAGCTGAGCAGCAGATTCTACATGTCGGACATGGAGGAGCTGCAGTACTACCTCAGGGAGAGCATCACGCGGAACCGGAGGGCACGCACGCTTGAGCTGGGGCAGGCCAATTACGATGCCGAGGTGCTGAAGCGGTACGGTATGGAGGACTCCAAACCAGTTGGTAGTCTAGTATGCACAACCTGTGAACTGAGTGCGGCAATGGGGCCACAAACAAAAGAAGAGAGGGAGGATATGGCAGAGGTGCCTTAACAGTCGGCGGTGAGCAGCCTCATGTATGCCATGGTGGCCACTTGACTGGACGTGGCCTACGCGGTGGGCCAATTGAGCAGGTACGTGGCTAATCCAGGGACACTACACTAGCAGGCGGTCAAGCGCATCCTCCGCTACCCCCAGGCGACGTGGCATGCGCGCCTGACGTTCAACGGCAAGGGGCGAGTGGACCCTTTGCGTCTGTTCTGCTATATGCATGCAAACTACGCTGGCAATGTGGTCAAATGGAAGTCCACATCCGGCTACGTGTTCTTCCTCGTCGGTGCAGCGATCTCATGGTGCAGCAGAGAGCAAGACGGCATCACCACCTCCAAAGTGGAAGCACAGTACATTGTGCTGGCCGAGGCGGTCAAGGAGGCGGTGTGCCTCTGCAGGTTGCTGGAGGAGCTGGGCATGCAACAGCAGGAGCCTACAGTAGTGCATGAGGACAACACCGGCTGAATCTTGCTGACCAACAACCTGATGCAACATAGGAGGACGAAGCATATCAACGTTTGTTATTACTATGCATGAGACATAGTTCAAAAGGGGCAGGTGGTGCTGTAGCACTACAGCACGCACAACATGCTTGCGGATTGCTCGACCAAAGCGCAACCCATGGACTGGCACGTATTGAGCGTGGTCGGGCTTCAGATGACCAACTATGATGGGCCGTAGGACACAGAAGAAGATGAGTGAGAGCAAGCAGGAGCAACAGGCATGGCAGGTGCAAGGGGGAGAATGTTGAAGATTTGCCCCTCTGCATGCCCGAGTGCAACACAGGGAGGTGCTGACAAGCCATGAGAGAGAGGAAATTCCTCGTCGTTGGATCTGGAAACTCAAGGATTTCTTGGATCGTAAAATGGAGTATTGCATGTAAAATCTGACAAGTTGTTGAATCTTGTGGAAGTTGTTTCACCGGAATTGGACTAGTAACGAGGGAGATATGGGCTTCCAAACTTGGGGTGTGTGCGGCGGCTCTAGGAGCTGGCCGCAATTGGACTTTGAGTGAATAACTGTTGGAAACGAGTAACAAAATGCCATCTGGGGATTTTGCTCCGGAAGGACTGCCGAGGCGTCCGGTGGATGATGTGTCGTATTTCAGTAGTGCAGTTTTGTTACTGAGGGACTTTCCCAAAATCCTGGCCCGGAATCCGAAACTCACTTGTATTGTTTGTTACTTGGGAACTTAATCAAAATTTTGACTGCAGGTCCGAAAACAGTTTTCAAACCACATCAATCCCCATGACCAAACACGATGATTAACTCATCGAAACAGACCCCAATGGCATGAGGAGCACCGCCGCTACACGTAGGGCCATCTGCGTCTCCGGAATGGCGTTTCGATGGGTCCTTGATGCGTTAGGGCGCCTCAGCGGGCGTCGTGGTGTGCGCCACCGACTGAGCGACTGGTTTGGAGTCTTGCGCTTTGGCTGACGTAGCGTTAGCTACAGTGATCCGGATCGCGCACGGTTTGGTGCCTTGGTGAGCTCATGACTAATGCATAACTGTGTTTTTCCCTTCGCAAACGTGACTGTCTCACAACTGTCTTCCACTCTTAGAAACATAGCGTGAGGCGACCAGAAAGCTCACGCTTAGACTCTGAACCACCCACACAAAACAAGCAGTGAGCAGAGAAGACCAATCAAGCCACGTTAGAACTGCACCCTAGTTTCTGACACATGCGTCCAGTTTGCCTCCACCTTCTCTTGACTGGATCTTCAACCATGCAGTTGACCCGAACACCTTCGGATGAGAGGCGTTGGGTTTCTATCCTGACCATGCTCTTTAAGGGGTCTTCAGCTGCTTGTCCTGCTCCTCTCCACGCTTTGGCAAGGCGGTTGCTGGTGTGAGATTCAAGAGGTAGCAAGCCGATGTTGTAGCTCCAACCCAAAAGCGAGGTGGGAGCTTGGCGTTAAAGAGCATGCTTCTCACCATGCCGAGTAGGGTCTGGTTCATCCTTTCTGCGACACCATTTCTTTGGGGGTTGTAAGGGGTGCTTTGCTCCTGGCGGATGCCATGATGCTTGAGCCAAGGCTTGCATGCCTCGTACTCACCCCCGTTGTCACTTTGGAGCGTCTTCACCTTCTTGGACATTTCCCGCTCTACCATGGCAACGAACTCCTAGAGCCGCTCCTTAACCTCTCCCTTTGTTTTGAAGTAGATCCACAACTTGCGGCTATGGTTAGCGATGAAGGTCAGGAAGTACTTGCTTCCTCCATTAGACGTCGTGCGAAAGGGACCACACACGTCATTGTTGATCAGGTCGAAGACATTCTCCGCTCGTTGACCTCCTCTTCCAAACGGCTTCTTCTTCGCCTTTGCTTTGAGGCATGGTTCACACAACGTACACCCTTGTCCATACTTCATGGTACACCCTTCCATTCCACATACTACCTCTTGCTCCTCCATCTTCTGCAGCATGCTGTGAGCCACATGTCCAAATTACAAGTGCCACGGCTTAGTGTCAGTGTCCTTGGTTGATGTGGCAGACGCAACGGTCGCCGGTGGTGCATCCTTTGGCTTCGGTGCCATTGTCTTGGTGGCATATGACAGTCCCTTATCTGACGCCTTGGTGACTTTGGTTTGAAGCACGTAGAGGCCGTCGAATCTTGGAACTTGAAGCATGAGGTCGCCTTTGGTTTACAAAGTTTTGATTTCCCCATTTTTTAGGGCCACGGCTTCTTTGTTGGTGATCACGATTGTCATGTTGTTGTCAGTGATTTGTGATACCGACAGCAGGTTCGCAGCAAAGGGGGGCATGTACACCACCTTTTCAAGATTGACCACCTCCTCAATACCGTTCACGTTGAACGTGATCACCTTGTCCCCTTTGCCCATGGCTTGGATGACTCCGCTGTTGGCACACTTGATGCGCATGTCAGATTCGACCATGGAGGCAAATGCAGCCTTCTCTTTTGAGGAATGGTGGTTGGTGCCCGAGCCAAGGGCGAATGCCCCTGGCCTAAGGAGCGCTGCCCCCTTCATGGGCAGCCCTTCAGCCATCATGTTGGTAAGCTCCTTCTTCTCCTTCCCACCTTTGTTCTCACCTCCTTTCTTAGGAGTACAAGAGTCCCTAGCCTAGTGCCTAGCCTTTCCACACTTGTGACAGTTTCCGGGCTTCTTGGAACTTTTCCTGCCACCATTGCCTTTCCCTCCACCGCCAATGCTTCCATTGTTGCCCTGTCTAGAGCGAGAGCTTGCGCCTTGTCCACCGAAGTGAGAGGCCTAGGCTGAAATGTTTGCCTCATTGCCAGTATCTTGCATGGACTCGTTGGGGTGTGTTCGGGGACAGCCTCATACATCAGATTTTCCTCCTTCCAACCACCAAAAATGGTGATCAAGGACCCCCAGCTTTCCGGTTGCGCCATCAGAAGGATCATGGCACGTATGTTGGAGTCAAGATTCCATTCCATTTGATGGACCTCTTGCAGCACGTTGTTCAACAAGTGCGGAAATGCGGCTATCGATTCTTCTTCGATCACCATCATTGACATCAACCTTTGGAAGATGAAGAATCGGTTTGCTAGGGCATTTGATTGATGCACGCGTGAGACTTTTGTGTAGGCCTCGACAGCCGACGTGCATCCTATGATGTGGGAGTGTTGAGTCTCGTCGATGGATGTCACAAGTATGGCAAGAGCCTTGTTATTCTTTGTTGTCCATGCTGCAAGGTCAGCCCCATGCATAGTCACTATTCCATTGGCGGGTACTACCTCGGTCCCTTTTAGGATGTCGAGGTAGCCACACACGTTCATGAAAATCTCAAACTGCCATTTCCACAAGGGAAAACCTGTCCCCGTGAATTTGGACATACCCGTCTCAAGGCGGGCTTGAGTCAGATCTGCCATTTTTGGCGGTTGCCTCTCTTCTTTGCTTCGCTGCTACTCTGCTTTGTTGAGACC
>SZWC01002738.1:139047-150891 GCA_023375785.1 Penium margaritaceum
GAGGAGGAGGAGGAGGAAGCCTCAATGAAGGAAGAGAGAGAGCTTCAGGGGGAAGTGCGGAAGGCATTGGAGCAAGAGGGGGAAACTCAAGGGAAGGTGCGGCTGCAGCAGAGGCGAGTCAAGGCATGCCCCCCTTCCTTTATCCCCATGCTTTCCATTCCAAACCTCTCTTTCCTCTTCATCCCAACCCATCCCCTCTCATCTCATCGAAATCAACCTCAGCACCCTCAACAAAGCCTGAGAATCCCTCTTCTTCTTCTTCGTCAGCTTCTGTGCAGAAAGTCAGAAGACAAAGCCATGCCCCTTTTATGAAGCGTTTGTTGTTTTGCTCAGCGTCAGAGCATCAGAAAGTGTCGGAGCATCGGCACGCGTCAAAACATTGGCATGCATTGGAGCATCGGCACTCGTGAGCCACGGGCAAAAAACTTTGTGAAGTTTTGCTCATGTCGGCAACACATAGGGGTGCATGGTGGAATGATGAGTGAATTGTGGTATGGTGAGTGAATGGTGGTGTGCTGAGTGAATGGTGGTGTGGTGTTAGTGAATGTTGGTACGGTGAGTGAATGGTGGTATGTTGAGTGAATGGTGGTATGGTGAGAGAATGGTGGTATGGTGAGTGAATGGTGGTGTGGTGAGTGGATGGTGGTATGGTGAGTGAATGGTGGTATGGTGAGTGAATGGTGGTATGGTGAGTGAATGGTGGTGTGGTGAGTGAATGGTGGTGTGGAGATTGAATTGTGGTGTGGTAACTGGTGTGGTGAGTGAATGGTGGTATGGTGAGTGAATCGTAGTATGGTGAGTGAATGGTGGTATTGTGAGAGTGAATGGTCGTATGGTGAGTGTATGGTGGCATGGTGAATGAATGGTGGTATGGTGAGTGAATGGTGGTATGGTGAGTGAATGGTGGCATGGTGAGTGAATAGTGGTATGATGAGTGAATGGTGGAATTGTGAGAGTGAATGGTGGTATGGTGAGTAAACGGTGGCATGGTGAGTGAATTGTGGTCTGGTGAGTGAATGGTGGTATGGCAAGTGAATGGTGGTATGGTGAGTGAACGGTTGTATGGTGAGTTCATGGTGGTATGGTAAGTGAATGGTGGTGTAGTGAGTGAATGGTGGTATGGTGAGTGACTGGTGGTATGGTGATTGAATGGTGGTATGGTGAGTGAATGGTGGTGTGGTGAGTGAATGGTGGTATGGTGAGTGAATGGTGTTATGGTGAGTGAATGGTGGTGTAGTGAGTGAATGGTGGTATGGTGAGTGACTGGTGGTATGGTGATTGAATGGTGGTATGGTGAGTGAATGGTGGTGTGGTGAGTGAATGGTGGTGTGGTGAGTGAATGGTGGTATGGTGAGTGAATGGTGTTATGGTGAGTGAATGGTGGTGCAGTGAGTGAATGGTGGTGTGGTGAGTGAATGGTGGTGTGGTGTGAGTGAATGGCACTTGTTGGCACTAGTGGGTGTGGAAGCACCCTCAAGGATGCCTAGCTCTCATTGATGCACGCTACCAGTGTCTGGACAACCAATGGACACCTTTGGTGAAGAGTGTGAAGCACAAGGATCATGGATGTGATTGGGCAGAACACGTCGCATTCAGTAGAACTGGATCAAAACATGTTTTTACTTAGCATAATGAGTTTACATCAGATCCTTACAGCCTGTGATACATTATTTCCAATGCATCAAAGCACGCCCAGATCGGAGCAGGAGAGCCCCTGCTACGGCCGTCTAAGTATCCCTTGGCTAAGCCGCCCACCTTGCCTTGCTGGCTAGGCAATAGTAGGCGCTTCGACAATGTCTTTTCTGGAGCGCCTCCCCTTGCCCAGAAGTCAAGGAGATTTTTATCTTGGTCAAGGAGGTCTTTATAGTTACATCATTCATGCCCCTGGTGCATTTGGAGCTCGTTAGAGAAAAAATCTGATCACTGGCGGTGGATTGTCCCGCACTCACTGGCGGTACCAGATTCCACCCGCCCAACAACCAGATTTGGGCTAGGCTAATTTTCTGAATACTCACTCAAATCAAGGAACTCAAATCTCAATCCTGCATTAAAAAGACCAAGGAATCCAAATACAAAGTCAGTTCATATGTAAGACCACTCATGAGTGGTTGCACCAGGGAATACAATCAACGGGACTTATGGTAAGGGGCACACCATGTCAACGACCCCCTTCCCCTGCAACGCAACCTCGATGCCCAGTCCTTGAAACATGTAGCATTTCTAAGCCTCACAGTGCAGACCGAGCTCCATGCATCTTGCATTGTGCCTGTCCTTGGGCTGTGCCTCAGTCATGGCATTGACGAGCATGCGCATAATGCCACAATGCACAATAGACGCATCTCCCTTAGCCACAAAGTCCCTCGCGTAGTGATGCCAGATCTAAATGTGCTTGGTCCTCCTATGCAGCTCCGGATTCTGGGTAAGGCTGATGGCACTCATGTTGTTGACATTGAGTACCGTTGGCTTCCTTTACAGCAAGCAAATTGCCTTTAGCAGCCGCCAGAACCACACCGCCTCCTTTGCGGCTTCTGCGAGTGCAATGTACTCCGCTTGGGTTTTGGACAGTGCCACATAGTCCTGTTTCCTGCTTGCCCATGAAATTGTTTCACAACCAAGAACAAAGACGTACCCCGACGTTAGTTTCTGTCAGAGTAGCCAACCAATTCGAGGAGGTCGCTCCCCCTCCAAACACGAGCCAGATCACATGGCCCTCTGCAAAGGCTAGGTTGGGTGGCGTCGCCGCCATGGCGTTCATGATGCTCCCACAGTGGACTGGTATGGAACACCTACCATCTCCTCCTTCTCCTTGTCAGTGCTCGGCCCCATTCTCAAGCTCAACTCACATGTGGTGGTCATGGGTGTACCAATTGGGTTGCACTCCTCCATGTTGTAGCAGCGAACCACCTCTTGAACTTACTTTGCTTGCCCCATCTTGAGCGTGCGTGCCTTGCGGTCCCTCTTGATGGCGACGCTGAGTTAGTACTCAAGCTTGCTCATGTCGGTCATTTTGAACCGACCGCCCAGCTACCACTTTAGGTTGAGAACCTCTTCCATGTCCGATGACACAAGGATGAGGTCATCCGCGTAAAGGACCACGATCTGGCGCAATCTAGGCTGCTTGCGCACATACACGCTCTGATTTGCTTCTCAGCGCTTGAAACCAAGCTCAACCATGAAGGCGTCCATTTTCCGGTACCACATGAGTGGTGCTTGCTATAGCCCGTAGAGCACCTTGCGAAGCTGGCACACCTTCACTGGTGGCACATCCACCCCCTCTGGCACCTCCATGAGGACCTCCTTGTCCATGTTGCCATAGAGGCATTCAGTTTTCACATCAATTAGGTGGACTTCGTAATCGCGCACCCCTGCCACTAAGAGAATGGAGCGGATGGAGGCAAACTTTGCCATTGATGCAAATGTCTCATCCTAGTGTTCACCCTTTCGCTGGGCGTGCCCCTTTCCAGCCAACCGCGCCAATACCGCTCCACCTTCCACTCCTTGGCAAGCTTCGTCTTCAAGATCCAGTTGGAGCCGATGATTTTTGTGCCCTCCGGCCTGTCAATCAGCTACCAAGTGCCATTCTCTTCATGGGAGGCAAGCTATGACTTAATAAATCCCTCCCACTCAATCCCATCCATCCAGTGCAATGCTTGTTTGACGGTCTTGGACTCCTCTTGCACAAAGAATGCTCAAGAAACCCATTCTAGATGCGTTCCGCGGCATCGTATTGTTTCGCCGTCCTCCTTGTGCGTCCGTTGCTTTCATGGTTGTGCTATTGAGGCTACATCTCCTACTGCCGCAGCTATTGTTGATGCTGCCCTCTCGCAGCGTACTCACACCGATGTCTTGCTCCCCCTCTCTTGGGGACCGTGGAGATGTAGGCTCACTCCCCGCCTCCTCGTTTAGCTCCACTGCTATCGGTGCTACGGACTCAATGTTTGACTCGACTGAATGCAAATCAACCGCTGCGAACTCCCCCGAATGGTTCTCGCTGGTTGGAGCCACTCGGACGTCACCCTCTTTTGCGTCCTCCGGCGTCTCCCCCTCGAGGAATGGCAGCCACTCCCCCCACTTGGAGAGACCCACGTCCTTGTCCGTCCAACGACTATTCTTTTTGAACGTGACATTGCGACTCTTCATTATTTGCTGCCTTCAGGGGCCAAAGAGCCGGTACACCTTGCTCCCGCTCCCTTACCCAACAAAGATGCACCAGGGAGTCTACAGTTCCAGGTTGCCCTGCCCCTCCCATGCTTGTACAACAACATGTGCAACACAAAAAAACGTGCGGAGGTGAGCCACAGTTGGCTTCCACCAGCTCCACACTTCTCGTGGCATCTTCCACACCTTGGACTCTGTGTCCTTCAGTGGCTTTCTTGATGTCAGGTTCATGATGTACGTCAGTATTCGTGCCGCCTCGCCCCAGTACCCCTTTGCGAGGCCGGCATTTCTCAACATGGACCGAACCATGGTGAGGATGGTGCGGTTGCCCCTCTTAATGATGCATGTCTGCCGAAGAGAATGTGGCATAGCTTTGTGCCACGCAATCCCCTTGCTCTTCATCTATGCTGAGCACCTATTCTACTCATCATCGTTGTCCCTCTGGAACGCCTTCACCTTCACCTCTGTTTGTCGCTCAACCGCAGCCACAAACTCTTGCATGCACTACAGGACATCACTCTTCCTCTTGAAGTAAAGGTAGAGCTTGTGGTAGTAATTATTCATGAAGGTCACAAAGTAGTGAACACCCCCAATGGAGCTCTCAAATTGTTTGCACACATTTGTGTGCACCACCTCCAACTTCGTCGATGCACACATCCCTTTGCCATCAAATGGCTGCGGTGTTGCCTTGCCAATCACACACGACTCACACACGGTATTCTTAGCTGCGTCGAAGTTCTTGACCTCAAGACCCCACACCAATTCCATCTTTGCCATGTCCCTCATAGTTGAGAGAGCGATGTGACACATGGAGCGGTGCCACAAGTCCAGGTCTCCATCGTCCTTCTTTGTGAGGAGGGCGACATCATGCTCTGCACAACTACAAAGGATCTTTGCACGGAGCAAGTACAAGTCGTCCTCTCACTTTCCATGTACCTTGTCATTCCCCTCCTTGCGGATGATGACCTCTTTCTTGTTGAAGAGAACCTTGAGCCCCGTGTCCGTACGGTGGCTCATTGGCAGGAGATTTGCCCCAAAGTTGAGCATGTGGAGCACGTCATGAATTGTGCTTGTGAAGGCGTCCCCATCCACATCCATCTCATTGTGAACGTTGCCTTCATCGGTAGCCAACTCTGTTTTATTCTTGGCCACCATCATTTGCCCCTCCGAGGCCCTATATGTGATGAATGATGCCTGGATTCATTGCGTGTGGCGGCCCGATCCGGAGTCAATCACAGAGACTCCCAGATCGATCAAGTCTATGGACTCCTTTGCCATCATTGCAAGGTCCTCCTTCTTTCCAGCCTTCTCCGGCAGGTCCAACTTCTTGTTGGGATATTTACGTGCATAGTTGCCTTCTTTTCCACAAACATAGCACTCCCCTTTATTGTCACCTTTCCAAGTACTCTTCTTGGTACCCTTCCCCTTCTTGCCTCCCCCTCCACCTTGAGGACAGAGGACATAGGCGGAACTTGAAGTTGCCCCGCTCTCTCTATCACCACGCCGCATCCATTCATTGCTGACGTACTCAGCCACCTTTGGGTATTTCAGCTCTTCGGCGGACCAGCCGCCTACGAAAGTGATCATGGGACTCCAACTGTCCGGCAAGGCCATGAGGAGGATTGTGGCTTGCAGCCGAGGGTCAAAATTTCATCAAGTTGCTATGCACTCAGTAGTAAGGAACTCAATACTTTAAAGGATCTCCATGATTTTGTCACGTTTGTTGGCTTCGAGGGTGAGAAGCCTCTTGAAGACAAAGATTTGGTTAGCAAGGTTGGCAGACTAATAGATGATGCAAAGCTTCTTCCACACCTCACTGGCCTCTGTGCAACGTTGAATCAGTGTTTGCTGTGTCGGAGCTTACGCTAACACCAACAAAGCAAGCGCCTTCTTGTTGCACTTCTTGTACTTGTCCACTTCTTCTGGCATCACGGTATGCGGAGGGGCGGTCTCTTGACCGTTTACCAGCTCAAGCAAGCCTTTTTCATCAAGGCAGACCTCAAATTTCCACCTCCACAAAGGACAGCCGGTTCCGTCAAACTTCGAGATGACGCCAATGCTATCTTGCTCGGTCGTTTCCATGGCACGCATCAGTAGCGTGAAAGTTATAGAGTTATGGTTCCTATAGGCACGTGAGAGCATAACCCTATGTGGGCACTATTGGGTGTGGAAGCACCCTCAAGGAAGCCTAGCTCTCAGTGATGTATTCTTCCAATGTTAGGGGCAGCCAATGGACACCTTTGGTGAAGAGTGTGGAGCATAAGGATCACTGATGTGAGTGGGCAGAACACGTTGCATTGATTAGAACTGAACTGGAACACATTCTTGTTACTTTGTGTAGTGAGTCTACATCAGATGCGTATAGCCGGTGATGTAAGCTTTCCAACGCATCCAAGAACGCCCGAATCGGAGTAGTAGTGCTCCTACTACGGCCATCAAAGTAACCCTTGGTGTAGCTGCCCACATTGCCTTGCACGTTAGGCCATGGAAGGCGCTTCGACGATGACCCGTCAGAGCACCTTTCATTGCCCATTAGTCAAGGAGAAGTAAACCCTGGTCAAGGAATTCCTTTTCGTCACTTCATTCATGCCACTGGTGCATTTAGAGCTCGTTGGAGACGAACTCGGATCACTGGCGGTGGGTTATCCCGCCACCCATTGTGCGTGTCGGATTCCACCTGTACAACACCCGAACTTTGGGTTAGGCTACCTTTCTAATCATTCATTCAAATTGAGCGATGCAAATCTCTATCTTGCATGGAGAATTTCAAGAAAGCCAAATGTAAAGTCAGATTAGGTGTTCGACCACTCCCATGTTGGTCAAACCAGGGACTACGATCAACGGCACTCATGGAAAGGGGCACACCATGTCAATAACTCATTCCTTTTCATGTGTAAATGATTTTTGGAAATTTAGGCAACATAATCACAAATGATATAAATTGCCTCTACACCGCACACCACCCTCCCCAACTCTATCCCCCCACCCCCCAACCCCCACCTCCTCCCATCTTCCTCCCATGACTCCCCCCAACCACGCTTACCTCTCCCCACCCCTCTTCCTTGCATCCCTCCGCTTCCAACCCCTTCACCCCATCTCAGTCCATTAACGACTCTACTTCCTCTAGTCCATCCCCTCGAACCCCCCACCCTCACCACGTTTCTTGTCAACCCACCATACATTGATAAAAATGTGAACTCTTGCTCCAAAACCATGGACAGTTGCGGGCGCAATTGGTCATGTAGACGATAGACCTTTGAGCAAAAGCAAGCAAAGATGGTAAAGGTGGTAACCAAAGGCCTACACAAGAAACGAGTTCGGATGTGCCATTGGGGTAAGAAGAATAATCATAACAACACAAACCTGAAGAACAAGAGTATCCATGAGAGCAATCATATTACCAATAGCAAGCGCCGCAACAACAACAAGGGGAAAAGGAGCAATCGCAACTACCACCTTTCAACCACCAGTAATCACAGCAAACTTAGCCGTAGGTGCAAGAGTTACACAAGGAGCATTCACCGCAAAACCAGAAGTATTCGTAGCACCATCATCCTCATCCCCCCTAACCTCTTAAGGAAGGGAATTTCTTCCACAGTTTTGGAAGGGTACTGCAACAACAGAGGAGTTGAGGGAAAAAAACGAATTTGGTGAGAGGGGAAAGGGGGCATGAAAGAGTCGCAAGACATGAGGAGATTGAGTGCGTGGAAGCCCTTGAGCGTAGGTCACAACAACTAGAAGCACAACGATGGCAGATAGTTATAATGAGGGCACAACGGATGGGTGTCAGTAAGACCATGCTTGTTGAAAAGAAACAAAGGAAAGATGGCCTGAGTGTTGGATGTAGGAAATAGAAGCAAACACACCATTGTTTTTTCATCATGTTAGGTTGCTCAGGCACAAAGCTTAGACAATGGCAAAAGCGAGGATAACATTATTCATGTGACATTGACAGTAGCATAAAAGAATAATTCTTGTTTGATGCAGATGTGAAAATGGCGTGGTTTTGTGAAATGGGGGTATACATGAATTTGTTAGGTTGTGGACCTTTTGTGCTTAGAATCCATGAGAGGTTTGTGAAACTTGGTGTGTTGTGCAATGTGATTGGACGTAGTTCACGTTTTGTCATCTTAACTGGATTAAAATGTGTAATAAGGTGTGAATACCTCTTCAAACAAGTGACTTATGTTACCTTGTTCAACTTGCACTTTGCTGTTACATATATTTTTTTATTGAAGATTTTGAACATGAAAATTTTGTAGGAGTCAACGACACCAAAAAAATCATTTTTGTGAAGTTATTGTTCTACTCTCATATTTTTCGAGCATGTTTGTGGTTCAACATTATGTTCATGTCAAACGCAATGGCTAAGAGCAGTGAATTTGAATAGCATGAAATAGTTGAAATGTTATTGCTCTTGCACTGTAAAATGAATTTTTTAAAAATAAATTTCTTCCCTCCATCGTCACAAAAAAAACTTGCATCTGTATTTATACAAATGTCTCGGACACCCATTTTCCCGAGCCTCAGTGCAAAGAAACCCTAAGAGATTGCGTTAAAAATAAAGTTTTCCTTAATTTTTCACTTGGGATAT
The DNA here is from genome assembly GCA_023375785.1 of Penium margaritaceum. NCBI lineage: Eukaryota > Viridiplantae > Streptophyta > Zygnematophyceae > Desmidiales > Peniaceae > Penium > Penium margaritaceum. The sequence continues at coordinate 147,800 of SZWC01002738.1, forward strand.
CATTGTTTTCTTACAAAATATTTTCTTAGTGAAACGATGCCTCCGGGTGTCTTGTTTTGTGTAGTAGTGGAAATGGAACACATTTACCCAAAAAAAACGTCACGTACAAAAGTAGCCCTGTTTCATAGGTAGAAAAAAAGAATAGCCACCCATTAAATATCACACAAAAATGTGCTCCTTAATTCTCTTCGAAGAAGAGAAAAAACTAAGGCGCAAACTTCTTTGACGAGGGTCCTGTTCGGACATGGAGTGAGACGCACCTTCTACTGACATTCACTTAATCAAATTTTCTTCTAAAGAGAGAAGAAACTACTAAGAATTTTGTGTACTACTCCGCAGGGTGGCCAAATTTGTGTGCTCGTACAGAGTCTGAACATTTGTGTATGCTCTCTGGCGGGGTGGAGATTTTTAAATTGCTTGTATAGGGACCAGGCGGTTCTGTGCTCTACTTTAGTAAGCTTGCTATGACTGTATTTTTCTCGCGCGTTCAAGCCGTACTCCATGTCACTGGCGGCAGTAACCACAGACCAAAAAAAAGAGCACCAGACTATGGCTTTGGATTTTCTCCGTTGCCGATGACTTCGGCACGTCGAATTTAGCGTCGAACGTCGGCCAGTACGGCCTGCCAAAATTTGGGTGCCGATACGGCACCCCTGTTTCAGTTCGAAAAGTCAAACCACCCCCAACCACCCTTGACCACCAGAAGCTGCTTCATGGCTACAGTCATGCAGCCGATAGAACTGTGGTTACGGTGCCCCCCCCCCCCCCCCCCCCACCCCCGCGTGCGCTTCTGCCCCTCTGACGACGGCCGGGAAGGCTGAGTGGAAAAGCGAGTTTCACTCGCCCATTGCTGCTCGCGGATGGATGGCCGCACGTGGGAACGCATGAGTGAACCAGGGTGGTTCTTCCCACGCATATCTAGCATTTCACGCACCCCTTCGCGCAAGGTTACGCGAGGGAAACGGTTTTTTAGGGTCAATGACGTGCTTCACGCGGTTTTCAAATGTTTGAACTTCCTACTTTAGGTCCTCGGAGCGCGCTCGAGCAAGTTTGACTTTCCACCCAAAAAGTGCTGCGGAGGTCATCACATGTGGTGCGACTTCGAGGGCGTCCAGGGCCTGATCCGACGCTTTGCTCTTGCTTTTGATTTTATCGACACACTAAAATCACAGCTCAAAGTAGACGTTGTCTTTGATTTTGCGCGTAAACTTCACGAGTTCGAATGAGCGGTAAAGGTTGACGTTCGGTCACCGGATACCCGCCAGTCAATCCCCTGCTACCCTGAAGAACTCCCTTATATCAGGGGACATGGGATACACACCTTCCGAGACGCTTTGGCAACGGCGCAATGCGACGTCGGTTTGAGCCTTCGCAACTGAAAGTTCGAGTAAAAACGGTCTTTATGTGAATCGAGTCCGCAACTGTCGGATCTCCACAAAAAAATTATTAAAATCAAGATTGGAGCCGTAATTCCTTCCATAAACGTCCAGACGGTATACGTCTAAACAAAAACCCTCAAGATGTTCATTTTTCGGCCTCCCAGTTGCTGGAAAGCATGCCACATCGGCATAAAATCAGCGGGGGTCCGTGTAAAATCAGCGCCAGAATTCTGCTTTTAGGCGAACCCTTCGTCAAAGGAAATGGCGCAATTGCGGGACTCGCGATCGCTCGCATCTCGGCTCGCCGCAGCGCGTCCCGCTTTCTGGAAGCGCGGGACCATAAAATCAAAAGCAAAAGCAAAGCCTCGGATCTGCACCCCACACTGATCCAATGGTCGCGTCTGCAGAAAATAATATTGGTTTGCACGCTTGATGGACCTCGATGGCCTCGAGGGCCCTCCAGAGCCCAATAGGGCGAGGTGAGGCCAGGCGCACTGTCTGTCGAGAGACAAGCCATCAACGCTCATCAGCCCCAAAGTCAGATGGGCCTGGGTGGGGCCCCCTCCAGAAGACCGTGAATAGGTATATGCTGAACCGTTCAAATTTGAATCTTGCGCTTTATTGCTACGTTCGCAAAGGTTCGCTGACAGTCGTAGAGGTTGGAAATGTGCAACAACTCTCTCTTGGCGCAGGCGGACAAATGACCGAAACCCATCAGGATGCCACCAGTGTGGACGTTATGGCCTCAATCTAGGTGAAGGCAAACGTCCGATTCTTCGAACCTTTTTTCTCCGATATGTATATATTTCCCGCCATCATGGCCATCGGATCAGTCTAGACGACCTCTTCCTGCTAAATCGTGGAGTTGCGTAAATTGCGAGGTCCACCTGTCGTTAAATCCGCTGTTTTGTTTGTTGTTTCTCCATAGCTTCTTTTGCGATGAAATTGAGTACCCACATAGGCATCAAACCAACCCTTCAGGCACATTTTTGAGAGAATATGAGTGAACTCAATATAGAAAGGGAGTCACGAAGTGAACATCGATGGTCCAAGTTGCCGTTTATAAAATTAAACTCTAGAAACATGCGCGTGGATGAGCCTCATCCCAAAAAAACAAGGAACAATCCTTTTTTATGACATGATTTGCGTGGGACAAACCACGCAGGTTCACTTATGCGTTCCCACACGCGACCGATGTGGGCAAAAGCTTGTGACTTGGGTGGATCTGCCTCATTCAATGCAAACCCTTGTTCAGAATATATGAATGCCCTTACAATAGTTCATACAAGGAGTGTGGTTGGGGATTCTATGAGCGTATGGTCTTCGACTAGTGTCCACCTCAACCGGACACTAGTCGTAGACCAAGGACTAGACCGGTTGAAGTAGGTTGAATGTGTCGACTACTTTGTTGTCTAGCATTGCGGACACATACATGCAAGGGCGATGGAGGAGTGGGTGGGCGGTCGCCGTGTTATACAGTTTTGATCCCCAAAACTTCCTACAACCTCAAATATTGATGCTAACAAAAGAGCAGGAGGAATTTTCATTCCCACTCACCCCTTCCCAGCCGTGGCCCCTTTCTTGAGTCAGCATTCCACTCTACATAGGCCATGGTTGGGAAAGATTGAGCTCAAGAGTGAGCGTCGCCACTCATCCACTCCACACAATATGTGACGTATGCTTTCAAGAATGCTAGGAAATCATCAACAAAGA
>SZWC01002738.1:158615-170580 GCA_023375785.1 Penium margaritaceum
AAAGCACATGTCGACACCGCTGTCCGTCGCTCAGATGCCATCCCCGCACCCAAAACCATCCATGGAGGCGGTCGGCACAAAGTGGGTGGGCGAATTCGTCGGTAAACTTCGATCACATTCCGACTCACCCATTCCCAGCCGTGGCCATTTACTCATGAGACACTTGTTTGGAATTCCCTAGATCAGACTGCGAACCAGTTCTTTCGGGGATGGTAGGAAGTGGTCAACAAAGGACGCTCAACGACAATCCTGCCAGTGACAGCACCATTACCGCAACCTACGGAATGGGTACCTTGCTGCTACCTGATAGCCTACTCTCTATCCACCAGATATGGCTCGTACGTCCCAATGACGACAGAGACTGGCAAGACGAGATCACGGATCTAATGCAATCTACGGACTTGACGGATTCAACTCAGTGGTTGGGGTCAGAACAACACGACGTGCGGTTGTCATCGGCAAGCTGAGAAGACCGGACTCGCGTCTGTAATCGAGCGGGTTAAGCTGCCTCATGCAACCCCGAAACCACCCCCGGAACCGTACAAACAAAAGGAATTACGTCACTCGAGCTTCCAGTTGTACAGAATAGCAGCTTGCTTACTATGACATCGGCGCCTCCCCATGGCCCCCCCATCCTTTCCCCCTCTTTCCCCCCCATCTCACTTGACGAGACCGCATACGCTAATACGCCAATACGCTTCCGGCCAACCGACTTCTCTGGTAGTGCCTGTCTGGTGTGAGTTCGTGAACCGTCTCCAGGATCAGATCGTCGATGTCAGATCGTCGATTTCAGATTGGTCAGAGGCCTGAGGCGCACGAGCTCGACCCTACCACCCAGCGGAGAGAAGCACGAGCAGATCCACAGAACCCGTTCCAATCCACCCTCTGCTGTTTCTGAGCTGTCTTGCTTCATTCAGAGGTGCACAAAATGTTTCCTGTGCTACTGCTGCTCCTGCTGCTGCTGCTGCTGCTGCTGCTACTGCTGCTGCTGATGCTACTGCTGCTGCTCTCCTGCCGCCGCCGCATTCCATAAAAATTTCCTTCACAGCAGAAGCACGGAGGTGCTCCCAGGCTGGGAGTCCCAGCATGTGCTGAGTGCTTACACTGACTCTCACGATATGGTTTCAAGTTACCAGCTTCGTCTTGCCCAGTAAAACTCCTGCTGAGCAGACTGTTTTTCAGCGAAAGATGAAGAAACAACTTCAACTTACGTTATGCGACTTGCAGACCTTCGAGGATTGAGCTGGATTTCACGTTTCGCTTGTCACAAAGATGAAGAGCAGCCCCGCGTGATGAACGCGAGGCAGGCACAAAGGCTGTTTGCTGTAGGCGCCAGCTGAGTATGGGCCCCACTGTTGTGTTGCAGCTCAACGCCTTGCTTTTCTGAGCGTGCAGCGCACACGGTTGCTCCTGAGTCCGCTGGCTCAGAAGGGATTCCTTCCCATGGAACTACAAGGTCTGAACTAGCAGCGCCCTCTGCTGAAGCGCATCAAGGGAATCATGGACGGCTGAAAGCGGAACGAAGACGAAGTGCATGAGGCATCAGGTCTAGTCCACAAAGTGGGTTCCTTTGGAAACCCCGTCTTCGGACGGACGCCCTAGGTGGGGACATGCAGGCACTGGGGTCAGTTCCTTCCAATTCTCAATTTGTTTCATACCCACGTTTCTCTCGCTTGCATTTTTCTTGTATGTTCTTGCCCCAATCTCCTCCTCTTCAGGTATCTACACAAACTGAAACTCACGAGGAATTCACAGTAGGACATACCTTCTCCGCACACCGGCCTGACATCGGGGATGGACTCCCGTCTGCAGCACCCAAGAGAACTTAAGAAACGGCCACCCAAGAGGTTCATCCATGAAGATGGATATGATTGGCTCAAGTACGGAGAGAAGACTAGTGTCAGTGGATCTATGAGGTTAGCTTCCTAAACGTCATCCCTGCCTGCCATGTTGTCTTGCGTATCCTCCTCGTAGGTGTTATGTGTCTGTGCAATTCTCATCTTCATCACCATGAGTTTCACAACCATAGTGCTTGATGTCATCATCTTCATCATCCACATTGTTGCCGCTGCTGCTGCCACTGCCAGGGCTGCCACCATCATCATGTTCATTTGTGTCATCGTTATAGCTGTTTTTGTCGTTGTCATTAAGCCCCTGCAAACGAGTTCCAAGCCGCGAGTAATCTACGCTCGAATGGGTGCGCGTCGAAAGCCTACCGAGGGGCTACGGACGTCGGTGGGAAAACTGCGCTCGACCTCTTTTGACAACATTTTGGTCCTTTCTACTTATTTCATGGTGGAAAACGGTTTGTCAGCGTTTTGCGCACAGTATGATGGGCTGATTTGCGGAGTCCAATTGCATCCGTCCCTTTCGATTTTGGAAGACCTTGGTGTTGAGTTTTGTCCCTCTGCGGGTGTGTGTGTGTGTGTATGCGCGGCAGGACGGGGACAGGGCCGCCGCTGAGTGCTATTTGGGCCGATGACCTCCTGCAGTTGGTTGCGTGNGGACGCTGGGTCCGAGTTCAGGTCCGGTCGCGGCCGGGCCTCTGCCGTCACGTGGATAGCCACCGGGGATGACCACGTCATGTGGAAGTCCCAGGTTCAACCCCGCTGGCTTAGTAAAACTGCAGGATGGCTTATCGCCTGATTGAGAGAGGATGGTGCCCTGTACCCCATAGTCTAGATTTTGGGTGGTATGACTCTAGGTGTGCCAACCTTGGCAGAACACTATAATGTCGCTTGGGTGCTTATTGTATTTTCGGACCTTGACTTTACTGACCTTTCACGCCCCAGCTGCTGTGCCTTGCTTTCCATCATGGTATCAGAGCTAGGTTGAGAGGCCTGCACGGCAGCTTGTCTCCAGCCCCTCAACAGCCCTTGGTCCTTTGCCCCGCGGCCCTGCCCTTGGCCGCTGACCCTCGACCCTCACTTCCGCGTTAGCGTGGCCCACGTCCTCGTCCCTGGGCCTCGTCCCTCGGCACACGACCTCGCTCTTTCCCTTCAACCTGGATGGGCGGGCTCTGTTTCTGTCCTGGCCCTCGTCCGCCTCCCTCGGCCTTCGACCTTGCGGCTGGCCGCGTCCTTCCCATATCCTCCGCACCCCTCGCCTCAAGCCTCGCCCTTACCTCGCTCTTCACCCCTCGCCCTAGCCTCTGGTCGACCCATGTCTCGCGGCCCTGGCCTCTGGCCGCCACTCTCCACTCTCGTCCTGCGACCTTCGACCTTGACGATTGCGGGGTTCGTCCTTGTGACGGCCGTAACTTCAGCCTTCCTTCCGTTCGTCCCTCCGCCAAGTCTCGTTTTCGCATTCATATCTTAAGCGTGTCCACATTATTTGCGGAACCTCACGGCGGAGTCGTAGCAGGGAAAACTTTTGTGTGACGGCGCACCGCTTCGGATCCCCACCCACACATTTTTCCTTTTGTCCACCAGCCACCATGTCCATTTTTGACCAGAGCGTAGCGAGCCAGGCTGCCGACCGCAAGGGTCGGCCTGCTGATCGCCTCTCAGCTGCACCGAAGTTCACCGACAACCTCAACTACAAGCAATGGTCCACGCTCTTCATTGACTGGGCCAAGGACGTCGGCATCTGGCACTTCTTCAACCCAAAATCCACCCGTTGCCTTCCACCTGAGGAAGCATCCCATGCCGTTCGCCTCCTCAAGCGCCTCGTCCCTACGAAGCATCTTCTTCCTCTGCAGCGCTTCGCCGGAGTCGATGCCGAGGACGTCGGAAGTGGCGATGAGGGGGAAGAGGGAGAGAACACCGGTGCAACGGATCGACCTGCCCAGCCTCGGGAGGCATGGCTGTACCTACAAAACAGCTATGTCTTTGTGTCCCAGGCCGATGGTGAGCGACTCCAGCGAGATCTTCTCAACATCAGAATGCGTCGAGGAGAGGCTATCGAATCATACTGGAACTGCGGCCTCATGCTGAACGTCGACTTGGAGGTCTACCACCTCGAGATGTCGGAATGGGCGTTTGCCACGCATATGGTGGGGCGTCTTGGTCCGAGGTGGCGGAGCGTCATGGAGCTCATGCGCTCCAACAAGGCTCATCTGCGCCGCACCAATCAGATCCTCAACTACACTTACGCGCAGCTAAGGGCGCAAGAGGCGGACAACCGCTTTGACGCTGACTTCGAGGAGGATCCAGCCACCGGCGCTGTGGCCATTGCGGCTGTGACGACGGGGGGCAGGACCTTGCAAGGAGCTACAGCCAACAGCAGCAGTCGCGGACAGGGGGGAGGCGGCTGTGCTGGAGGCGGAATTGGCGGGCAGGCCACATGCTACAACTGCCAGCAGCCTGGCCATCGCCACAAGCACTGCCCTCATCCTCCTCAGCCAGGACGTGAGGACCGCATTCGTGGTGCACGCGAACGCTGGGAGAGGAGACAGAAACAGCAGCAGCTGCAGCCACAGCAGCAGTACCGCCCACAGCTCCAGCACCAGCCCCCGCAGCAGCATCAGGGTGGCCGTGCGTACGTTGTTGAGCCAGCACCTGCGGAGCCGGATGCACCACAGGGATGGGAGTGGCTGGGCGCAGCACCAGCTGCGGGAGCAGCAGCAATTGCGGGAGCCGAGGCTCCACCTCGCGATGTACGTGCTCAAGGTCGTGACTACGCGGACCAGCAAGCCGCCTTCGAGTGCCTCCTTGATGAGATGGCTGAACTTCGCGCCAACTTGGCCAACCAGGGAGGTGGGAGTTGTGATGGTCGAGAGGGAACCGGGAATGCTTTGAGTTTGAGGGATGAGATGGATGCATGCACAAGTGTTCCCGATCTGAAGTATGAGGGTGCATGGGTGGAAGAGTGGCAGAGAGAGAGCATGCTGCGAGTGCGTGTAGAGTGTGGAGCGGAGCGACCCATGCACAGTGATGATGACCTAGCACATTGCAAGGTCACCTCCTCTGACAGAGAGGCCGATGGGACGTGGGCAGTAGACTCAGGAGCCACACATCACATGACTCCACGACGGGACTGGTTTTGTATGTTGGGTCCTGTTGGCACTATCTGGTCTGTTCGCACTGGGTCTGGAGAGGCACTTGAGGTGCGAGGGGTTGGCACAGTGCGCTTGCGAGGACCCATGGGAGAGGTGTACCTAACAGATGTACTGTATGTACCTGACTTGCAGCTTAGCTTACTGTCCACATCCACTCTTGATCGCTCAGGCATGCGCACCTCCCATGGCGATGGCATGTGCACAACCACTATGCATAACAGCAAGCACATTGTGTTGAGTGGCAAGAACATCAATGGTTTGTACAGGGTGCAGGCCACTACTGTTGTTGACTCTGCTGATGCTCGTGTCCTGGCTGCTCACACGTTGTCACCTGCTCATACTTGTTTGCTGCACCGCCGCCTTTGTCATGTTAACACCGCTGCATTGCGCACCATGCTACGTTCCTTGCCTGTCGATGGTCTCAACACAGTGACCTTCACTGCGCCTTGTGGCACCGACTGCTTAGACTGTGCCTGAGGGAAAATGCACCGTCTTCCATTCCCTGAGTCTGTCACTCAGTCAAGTCGTCCACTGCAACTTGTCCACTCTGATGTGCTCGGCCCCCTCCCAGTTGAGTCGCTGGGAGAAAGAGCAAGGTATGTCCTCAATCTCATTGATGATTACTCCCGTTTCACATGGGTTTACTTTCTTTGTGAAAAGAGTGAGGTCGAGGATGCTCTTCGTGACTGGCTTCCTCGTGCCCAGCGTCAATGTAACCAGACCTTATCCACCTTCAGATCAGACCGAGGAGGTGAGTACCTTGGTCCAACTGAGAGGTACCTCAAGTCCATGGGAGTTGAGCCCCAATTTACTGCTCCAGAGACACCCCAACAGAACGGGGTGGCTGAGCGTTGGAACCGCACGATTGGTGACGGTGTCCGCACGATGCTGGTTGAAGCCGGTTTGAGTCAGTCATTCTATGCTGAGGCCATCAAGTATCTCACGTGGGTGTGGAATAGGATCCCACATGGTCCTTTGCCTTCTACAATCACACCGTGGGAGAGGTGGCATGGGACTCGAGCCGACCTGCGGCTTGCCAGGGTGTGGGGTACAATGGCTTGTGTGTGGTACAAGAAGGATGACCGCACTGGCAAACTCTCGCCTCGCGGTCGCATGTGTGTATTCCTAGGGATAGCGCCACAGTCAAAAGCCTACAGGTTTTGGGGCCCCGAGGCAAGGAAAGTGGTGGAGAGTCGTGAGGCACTCTTCTACGAGCATCTCACGTATGCTTGATTCAAAACAGACCGCCAACGACCTCCACCGACAGAGATCACAGGACCAGTCGTCTCTGATCATGTCTTGTTTGATGCTCCAATGCGTGTGCCCAGCCCCACGGAGCCCCCTCGTGAGCCTTTTGTGGCTCATAGCCTTGAGGTCTCCAATGAGGTATCCAACCGTGATGACCACAAGAGCGTGGGAGAGCGTGAGAGGCTGGGAGAGTCGCCCCGCCAGATGGATGAGGCACCAATGAGCGATGGGCCTGATTCCCCTCCCGGGGTCATCCCACTAAGTTTTGAGGAGCTTCACTTCCCAAGTCCCATTGAGCGGGCACTAGAGGAGCTCGGTCAACACGAGCTGCATGAAATACCAGTCTCACCAGCCGACTCCCCACAAGAGCGGCACGCCCCAGTCGAGGTGTTTGAGCCCTTCTCCCGGGCTCCTGGTGGTCGTCTTCGAGAGCGACCTCCACCCTCACGACGGGGACTTGGACTCACCATGCACCCCAACCATCCAAGTGGTGCACACGTGCTTTTGCTTGAGTCAGCACATGCCGAAGATGCGACAGGCCTCATGGAGACGCCAGTGGGCTCCTATGCAGGAAGTGGAACCATAACGCAGACCACTCAGGGGGGACAAACACCTCTACCCTACCCAACGAGTAGGGTGTTGATTGGTGTTGTGGCACACCGGGACTGGGAGTTGCATCAGATGGAAGTTAACAATGCGTTCCTCTATGGGACTCTGGAGGAAGAGATTTACATGGTGCAGCCTCCAGAGTTCAAGGATGGTACAAACCGAGTGTGCCGCCTGCGGAAGGCCCTGTACGGCCTAAAGCAGGCACCTCGATGTTGGAACAAGGAGATTTCTAGCACCTTATCTAGAGGTGAGTTTTGTCAGAGCACAGCAGACCCTGCGCTGTTCATCGGTGGCACACCGAAGTGTCCCGTGTATGTCCTTGTCTATGTTGATGACCTCTTGATTGCATCACCCAGTCTGTCGGCCGTGACTGCCGTGAAGGAGCTCTTGCGGACACAATATCAGATGAAGGACCTGGGAGAGGCGGACATGTTCCTCGGCATGCAGATCGAGCGCTCTCGTCCTCAAGGAACACTACGTGTGCACCAGGAGAGGTATGTGCGCATGCTGGTAGAGAGGTTTTCTGATGACCTCCAGCGTGTCCGCCATGCCTCGACGCCGATGACCCCTGATGGTCAAGTTCTTGTGAAGCGCATCGCTTCTGAGCGTCTAGGGAGTGAGGCCCCTCCGACGCCCTACCAGGCGATCTTGGGGTGCCTCATGTACCTCTCNGAAGTGTCCCGTGTATGTCCTTGTCTATGTTGATGACCTCTTGATTGCATCACCCAGTCTGCCGGCTGTGACTGCCGTGAAGGAGCTCTTGCGGACACAATATCAGATGAAGGACCTGGGAGAGGCGGACATGTTCCTCGGCATGTAGATCGAGCGCTCTCGTCCTCAAGGAACACTACGTGTGCACCAGGAGAGGTATGTGCGCATGCTGGTAGAGAGGTTTTCTGATGACCTCCAGCGTGTCCGCCATGCCTCAACGCCGATGACCCCTGATGGTCAAGTTCTTGTGAAGCGCATCGCTTCTGAGCGTCTAGGGAGTGAGGCTCCTCCGACGCCCTACCAGGCGATCTTGGGGTGCCTCATGTACCTCTCCACCACCACGCGCCCGGATGTTGCCTGCCCCGTGAACATCCTGGCGCAGCATGCACAGGCTCCTAGGAGTGGGCACCACGATGCTGCAGTTCATGTCTTACGGTATGTGGTGAACACTCCAGACATGGGCCTAGAGTTCCGAGCCCGACCGGGACCGGTGGTGATTGAAGGGTTTGATGGTGTCGGACCGGTCCCCGTGCCCATTGAGGGATACAGTGACAGTGACTGGGCGAGTGATGCAGATGCTCGGAGTTGAGGAGGGTACGTCTTTCTTCTTGGAGGCACAGCTGTCTCTTGGCGTAGTGGCAAGCAAGGATGTGTAGCACGCAGCACAGTAGAGGCTGAGTACATGGCTCTGGGGTCTGCTGCATGTGAGGCTGCATGGCTGCATTGCTTGTTATGTGAGCTGCATGTTCCTCTCTCGCACATTCCCATCAAGTGTGGCAGCACAAGTGCACAGGCCATCGCACGCAATGATGGTGTGCTCCACAGTTGCACTAAACACATCAATGTTGAGCACCATTTCATTCGTGACCTGCTCGCTCGTGGCATCATTAGTGTGGTGGACGTGCGCACAAAAAAGCAGCTTGCCGACTTCTTGACCAAGTCACTGTCTTGCGCTTTCTTCCAAGACAATGTACATGGCATTGGCATGACACGTTGCACTGCAACCACACGAGTATGACTGGTCCCACGGCGCATTCACACACATGCACGCGTTCGGTCCATGGGAGAGTGTTGAGTTTTGTCCCTCTGCGGGTGTGTGTGTGTGTGTGTGTGTGTGTGTGTGTGTGTGTGTGTGTGTGTGTGTGTGTGTGTGTGTGTGTGTGTGTATGCGCGGCAGGACGGGGACAGGGCCGCCGCTGAGTGCTATTTGGGCCGATGACCTCCTGCAGTTGGTTGCGTGGCGAGACTGGTGGACGCTGGGTCCGAGTTCAGGTCCGGTCGCGGCCGGGCCTCTGCCGTCACGTGGATAGCCACCGGGGATGACCACGTCATGTGGAAGTCCCAGGTTCAACCCCGCTGGCTTAGTAAAACTGCAGGATGCCTTATCGCCTGATTGAGAGAGGATGGTGCCCTGTACCCCATAGTCTAGATTTTGGGTGGTATGACTCTAGGTGTGCCAACCTTGGCAGAACACTATAATGTCGCTTGGGTGCTTATTGTGTTTTCGGACCTTGACTTTACTGACCTTTCACGCCCCAGTTGCTGTGCCTTGCTTTCCATCACTTGGAAAATTTGATAAATGTGGATCGGTAAACCAGAAAGCTTTTAGGAGAAATTGAAAGGTTCGCGAATTTCATTAGATAAAAAAGACGACCGCGTTCGTCGGTCGGAAGCTGAGTCACGACTGAAGAAATCCAGCCGTTCAAACTACGAGGATGTTACAGTGTCCTATCGACGGCTCGCAGTCCATCCATCCAGGATGCCGATAATCTGACGTGGCAATCAACTCTAGACGGCGACCTGCTCCCGGCTCAGCCCGGACGTCAACTCTTTTTCGCACGTTTAACCATTTTTCTTAAGTAAGTGGGCTACCTGTGACTAGGGCTCGGCTAGCCTTCCCCAAAGACACTGGGCATGTAGTCCCGCCGGCTAGCCCCCGCCTGCGGCCGTTAGCGCCCCCAAAACCACCCCCTAATCCAGCGTTTTGCGTCCAAACGAACTTGTCGCGCTGGCAAACGTTGACGGCCATGCAGACTTAACAAAAGTACATTTCAACATGATTTTTAGTTCTGCATTATTGCAGTGTCGAGTCATGAGTATTGAAGTAGTGCCGACAGGGAGGTGCCGTACGCACTCGACCCCGAACCGCGGCGAGTAGGTCAAGTGAAGTAGGCGGCGTCGCGAACTCGTTTGCAGGGGCTTAGTTGTCATCATGATTGTGGTGGTCTTGCTTATGGTGGTAGTTGTGGTCGTGGTCGTGGCCGTGATCCTGGTCGTTTCTGTCGTCATGTCATGGTCCTTGTCCTCATTTGTGTGCTCAAAGTTGTTGTCTTCACCGTCTTCGTCCCAGCCGACTGCATCATTGTCCAGGCTTTATAGTCTACATCATCGTCATCGCTGCGGATCATCAGTGGCATCATCTCTGTCAGCGTCATCGTCCTTTTCCCCATTTTTGTCAGCAGCATAGTCATCATCATCGTCACTGCCGTCATCACTGTTTTCATTGTCATCACTGTTGCCGTCTTTGTCATCATTTCCTTCATCGTCATTGATGTTGGGGTTGCCAGTTTTCTCTTTTATCCTATGTGTGACATCCTTCCCCATGATTCTATCTCTAACAGCATCAAAGTCACCATCCTTGGAAGAAGCATTGTACCTTGGGGAGCAAAAACCATTGACGTTCTCCACCGCCTTTGACTTTCTTGGTGCTCTGTTCATCCAGCTCCTTGGTTAATCAATTGGATAGGACAGGCTGGCGGAGAGCTGATGTGGTAGAATACAAATGCGGATGCAAGTGTAGCAAATGGGGTGGGTTGGATGGGCCCAGTAAGGAAAAAGAAACATTAGTTTTGTCAAGCTTCTTGTGTTTCTAGCATTGTTCGCCCTATCTCCTTGGTGGTTTGGTGTACAATGTGTGATGCAGGGAGTACTTCCGGTGCCGTAATGCACGTGGCGACAGCAATGGAGGCACCAATTGCCCGGGCAAGAAAGTTCTGAGCTCAGTGCCAACTGAAGATGGGTTGCACGTGAGCACGGAATACTCAGGCCTTCACAACCATCCTTTGCCAGACCGCAAGCTTCTGTTACTAAATATTGGAAAAGTTCGCTGCATCCCCTCGGCAGCATCCATGAAGCTCAAGCGGAACCTTAGCCCTGCCGTCCACCTGTCTCCTGAAGGAGACGTTAGCCTTGGCTCTTACCTTTGCGAAGATGCAACTGAGAAACAAGTGTCCATGGAAGTACCTGCTGCAGCGGCATTGGCGGCTACTTGTGCCCCAATCTCAAAAGGCGAACCCTCCTTGCCCCTTCTCCTCCAGTTAGCGTTGCTTGGAAATGGAGGGCTAGGGTGTGCTATCTCAATTATTGCCCTCACTCTCTGCCTGGCAACTCAAATGGAGAAGGGAGGGAACCTGGGGGGTGGCCCGGATGGCAAGGCCAGTGGCGGCACTGCATTGCATGATGCACCAGGGCGACAAAAGTAGAGACTAAGTTCTAGTGACTGGTCACTGGACTGGGCTGAAGAGCAAGGGATCCTGGATGAGTCTGCATTCGAATGTACCAAAACAGGGGTATTAACACCTTCTCCTAGCACAGGCCTGAATTCTTTCTCCTTGCAGGCATTGGAGCGATCCTCCATTCAAGAACGCCCGATCCACCTCCCCTCATTGGTCAGCCCACATGATGAACATCACATCCAGAATGATGGCACTCTCAGCTGCATCGTTCAGGAGAGCATGAGGCATTGTGCAGAAAGACCAGACACAGAATGAATTCAGTTCGTCCAGAATTCAGTTGTGGCTGCTACTGCTCGCTGCTACTGCTCTGGCTGACCAGACACATGTTTCCTATGGCACGTAGGACATGCAATGCGACCTGGAAAACACACAGCCACAGTCATGAAAGTCCCTTGCACTTCTTCTGCTTTCCTCCAGCACCGCCGCCATCACCAGCGCCACCTGATCCACCAGCACCCCCAGCAAATGCAGCTGCTACCTTCCTGGTTGGCCTGGTGTTTCTAGTGCCAGCACCAGCAGCAGTTCCAGATTCCTGGGCTTCTTTCAGCAAGGAGAATGCTGCTGCACCTGCATTTTTAATCTTATCCGCCCTCTCTGTAGCAGCTGCATGGGCATGGGCTGCAGTCCAAACCGTGCCGATTGATCTTGTAGCAACGGGCTGCCCTAGTGCTGCCTGCTCCATAAACTCCTCAAGCTCTTTTTGGCTGTATACCAGGCATGTGTAGTTGGCCCCGTCCTCAGCTGGTGTTGCTGCAGCACCACCCTGGTTGCCACTCTCCTCCTCAACCCCATTTCCCTCTCTGTCTCCCTCCTCCTCTCCCTCCTCCTCTTCCTCCTCCTCCTCCTGCTCCTCCTTCTCCTCCTCCTCCTCCTCCTCCTCCTC
>SZWC01002738.1:178294-194198 GCA_023375785.1 Penium margaritaceum
TAGATATAGATATAGATATAGATATAGGTATAGATATAGATATAGATATAGATATAGATATAGATATAGAGATAGATATAGATATAGATATAGATATAGATATAGATATAGATATACATATAGATATCCCCTTGGCTACATACGTAGTGGACCTGCCACCACGCTTCGTCAACCTCGCAAAAGGCGGGGGAGCAGACCTGCAGTTGTTGCATCGGCGGCTGGGGCACTCGTTTCCCACAGTCGTGTAGGAGATGGTGAAGGGCGACATGGTTCGCGGCCTCAACATCACCGGTGCAGCAGATGTAGCAGCATATTTCATAGAGTACAAGTGTCAGCCTTGCATCGTGGGCAAGGCAAAGCGCAAGCCGTTTGAAGACGGACAACATGCTTGAGGTCGTGCACAGTGATGTATGCGGACCGATCAAGACGCCGTCTGTTTGGGGCACGCGGTACTTTGTCACCTTAATCGACGAGTGCAGCAAAAAAACTCTATGTCTACTTCACGAAGCGGAAGAGCGATATGCTGGACCGGTTGAAGAAGTACGTCGCAGCGGTGGAGAGGCAGACTGGCTGCAAGGTCAGAGCGCTACGTAGCAACAATGGCGACGAGTACGTGGGCTGTGGAGGGTGGCTGAAGGAGCAAGGCATTGAGTGGCAGCTAACCACTCTGTACACGCCTCAATCTAATGGCATGGCAGAGCGTATGAACCAAACGCTGCTCACAATTGCGCGGACAATTCTCGTGGAAAAAAAGTTGCCATGGAGTCTGTGGGCCGAGGCCATGAGCACAGCGTACTACATCACCAACCTCAACACAACGTCAGTGCTGAAAGGGAAAGGCGGCTAGAAGACGCCACAGGAGGCTTGGAGTGGGTGCAAACCAAGTGTGGCGCACCTGAAGGTGTTCGGGTGCAAGGCGCATGCGTTGGTGCAGGCCGCGCAAAGAAAAGACTCCAAACTGGACCTGCGTGCAAAGGCATACGCGTTTTTTGGGTACGAGAGTGCGCTCAAGGTGTACCGCCTCTGTGATCCACGGATGCAGGACGCCATCACCAGCCGCAACGTCACGTTTGATGAGCAACAAAGCTACTTCAGTAGCAGCAACAACATTGACATAGTGCACTCTCCAAAGCAGGGGGAGGGGTTCCAACTCCTTGAGTGTGAGGAGGAGCCAGCGGCTGCAAAGGTCGATGACTGGTATTCAGAGGATGACGGTGCTGGAGCGCAGCAGGGCAATGCAGCAGGTGCAAGTGCCACTGGAGTGCAGGACACAGCAGCCGACGCGGGGGAGCCCGCGGTTGAGGACAACATTGCAGTAGAGCAGCAGCAAGAGCAGCAGCCAGCGTTGCCAAGGTCGCCGTGTCACAGCTGGAGGCAACAGAATGGGGAGAAGTAGTATGACGCAAGCACGGGCCGCTGGGTCCACATGGCGCGGTGCATGATGGCAGCCGCAACGGAGCCGACATCCGTGCAAGAGGCGCTTGCATGACGTGACGGGCAGTAGTGGGACAAAGCAATAAAATCTAAACTTGCGTCCCTTGTTAAGAACGGCACTTGGGAGTTGGTGGATTGGCCCAAGGGAGCAAAGGTGATCAGCTCCAATTGGGTGTTCAAGGTGAAGCTCACCATGGCGGAGCTTGGCTTCAAGTGCTGTGAGTCAGACCACAGCATGTACGTGTGGCACAAATAAGGGACTCCATCAGATTGTCACACTCTACGTGGAAAACCTGATCATGTGTTCATCAGATCTGGAGGCTTTGTAGCAGCTCAAGGAGCAGCTGAGCAGCAGATTTAAGATGAAGGATATGGGGGAGCTGGAGTACTACCTCGGGGTGAGCATCAAGCGAAACCGGAGGGCGCGCACGCTTGAGCTGGGGCAGGCCAAGTACGTGACCGAGGTCCTTGAGTGGTACGGCATGGAGGACTGTAAACCAGTGGACAGTCCGGTCTCCACAAGTTGTGAGCTGAGTGCGGCAATGGCGCCCCAAACTCAAGAGGAGAAAGATGACATGGCGGAGGTGCCCTACCAATCTGTGGTGGGCAGCCTCATGTATGCCATGGTCGTGACTCGGCCGGACCTGGCCTACGGTGGGTCAGGTGAGCAGGTATGTGGCCAATCCGGGGCCACTACACTGTATAGCGGTGAAGAGCATCCTCCGGTACTTGCAGGCAACACGGCACACGCGCCTGAAGTACGATGGAAAGGGGAGGTCAGACCCCTTGCGGCTGGTCTGCTACACTAATGCGGGCAACACCGGCAATGTGGACAAGAGGAAGTCCACTTCTGGATGTTTTCTTCCTTGCAGGTGAAGCGGTCTTGTGGTGCATCAGGAGGCAGAAAGTGTCGCCACCTCCAATGTGGAGGCGGAGTACATCGCTCTGGCCGAGGCGGTCAAGGAAGCGGTGTGGCTTTGCAGATTGCTATGGGAGCTGGGTGTGCCGTAGCAACAGCCTACCATGGTCTAGGAAGACAACATTGGCTCCATCTTGCTGACAAGCACCCCAACGCAGCACAGGAGGACGAAGAACATCAACATGCACTACCACTACGCGCGTGACATGGTGGAGAAGGAACGGGTTGTGCTGCAGCATTGCAGCACAAATCACATGCTCGCAGATTGCTTGATCAAGGTGCAGCCTCAAGATTGTCATGTCATCAGCCTTGCAGGACGAGGGTTGAAAAGCTGTGAAGGGCTTGAAGGCGCAGGAGCGGACAAGTGAGAGTGAGCATGCGGCATCCGGCATGGAAGGTGCACGGGGGACAATGGTATAGAGTGCTCCAGCCATGGATGCCGTTTGCTGTTTTCCTGGTTCAACCACTATAAAGTGATTGGATGTATGATATGATTGAAGATATGGAATCCTTGGATTTTTTCCCTGCTGTTTTGAGCTTTCAGTTGCTCGATTTGGTCGAGAATTCAAAAAGTTATGTTGAAACAGTATGCACCTTGTCCTCTGCCTAGCTAACTAGCTACACATACTGACAAGGCATGCACTGCTCTATGGAGTATGGAATGCACTGCCCATAATGGGTATGTCCCCCATGGCTCATCATAGGAACCATACCTTTTTGACTTGGTTGAATAGGCACTGGAGTCTCAAAGAGAGGTCGCAGGCTCAAACTCCGCGACGGACGCAGTTTTCTTTGTGGCTAAAACTGGGACACGAAGCTTCTAGGAAGCTTACTAGAGCCTGCCTTGAGGATGACACTTGGCGGTCTAAGGACGCTCCAAGTAGGACTGTACGTTGAGGTTGGCTCCAGTGGAGCCACTACAAGCAGAAGCTTTAACAAAGCTCTGCAAGTATAGCCTGTGCAAATGAAGCATGTACATTGCATGCATCCATTTACAGTTCTTGCCTTTGAGACTCCTCACAGAGTGTCCAACCAAAGGTAGACACTAAAGACCAACATGCGGACTTTGTGAGGTTGCAAACCAAACGGACCTAAAGTGTGGATCCCTCGTTCGAGGGTGATATGTTATACTGGTTGCAATACCAAGAGCGGTTGGTGGCCTCCCATGTCTGGACCCGTTTTCTAGACCGTTGCAATCCGGTGCATTGACAAATGGTCATGGGCCCACACTTCTGGTTCTAAGGCACGCTTCCAAGACCAACTAGCGCGTGGTCTTGTAGGGCGCACAGGTACAACAGGGACATGACCATCAGACGGCTCCATTTGCTCCATCGGCTCCATCGGCTTCTTCAGGTAGGGTGCGCGCATGTGGCGGACTAGGGGACAAGGAACAGCTCTGTCCATGTTGGACACGACCCTCGAGCCTCAACGAGATTAAGCTCTACCCCTTTTTAGAAGGTGGTACGACCCCGAGTCCGTTCTCTCACAACGGCACCATCGCCTTAGGCGATCATCGGCCGAAGGGGTATGCAATGGAACCAACTACACCTTTGACAACGGTCGCAGTCAGCAGCCTCATCAGCCTCATCGGCCTCAATGAAGCAGAGTAGGAGCAAAGCAGAGAAGACGAGCAACCGCAGGAAATGGCAGATCTGACGCAAGCCCGCCTTGAGGCGGGTATGTCCAAATTCACGTGGACAGGGTTAACCTTGTGGAAATGGCAGTTTGGGATTGTCATGAACATGCGTGGCTACCTCAAAACCCCAAATGGGACCAAGAAAGCACCCGCCAATGCGACGGCGACAACGCATGCGGCTGACCTTGGAGCATGGACGACGAAGAACATCATGGCTCTTGCCATTCTTGTGACGTCCATCAACGAGACTCAACACTCCCACATCACAGGATGCACGTTGGCTATCGAGGCCTATGCAAAACGCGCACGTGTGCATCAATTGAACGCCCTAGCACACCGACACTTCATCTTCCAACAATTGATGTCCATGAGGGTGAGAGAAGGAGAATCGATACCCGCATTTTTGCAGTCGTTCAACAACGTGCTGCAAGAGGTCCGGCAAATGGAATGGAATCTGGACTCCAAAATGTGTGCCATGGTCCTTCTAACGGCGCTACCGGAAAGTTGGGGTTCCTTGATCACCGTATTTGGCGGTTGGAAGGAGGCAGATCTGACGTACGAGGCTGTCGCCGAACACGTCCGCAATGATTCCTTGCGACGCAGTGGCAGTGAGGCAAACATCTCAGTCTATGCCTCGCGCTTCGGTGGACAAGGTGCAAGCTCTCGCTCAAGTCAAGGCAGCAGCGGAAGCGGTGGCGGTGGAGGGCAAGGCAATGGTGGCGGGAAGAGTTCCAAGAAGCCCGGCAACTGTCACAACTGTGGCAAGGCTGGGCATTGGGCTAGGGTCTGCCGTAGTCCCAAGAAAGAAGGCGGGAACAAAGGTGGAAAGGAGAAGAAGGAGCTCACCGACATGATGGCTAGGGGGCTGCCCATGAAGGGCGCAGCAATCCTTAGGCCCGGAGCATTCGCCCTTGACTCGGGCACCAACCACCACTCATCAAAAGAGAAGGGTGGATTTGTCTCTATGGCCGAATCTGTCATGCGCATAAAGTGTACAAACGGCGGCGTCGTCCAAGCCATGGGCAAAGGGGACAAGGTGATCACGTTCAATGTGAATGGTGCAGAGAAGGCAGTCAACCTTGAAAAGGTGGTGTACATGCCATCCTTTGCAGCCAATTTGCTGGCCGTCTCACAAGTCACCGGCAACAACATGACAGTGATCTTCACTAACAAGGAAGCGGTGGCCCTAGAAAATGAGGACATCCAGATTTTGTACACCAAAGACGATCTCCTGCTTCAAGTTCCAAGAGTTGGCGGCTTCTTTGTACTTCAAACCAAAGTCACCAAGGCGTCGGATTAGGGACTCGCATGTGCCACCAAGACAGTGGCAGAGGAGCCAAAGGATGCACCACCAGTGACCGCTGCGGCCACCACATCATCCAAGGACACTAACGCTGAGCTGTGGCACCGGCGATTTGGCCATGTGGCCAACAGCACGCTGCAGAAGGTGCAAGAGCAAGAGGTAGTCCACAGAATGGAAGGGTGCACCATGAAGCATGGCGGAGGGCGTGCATTGTGTGTGGGTATAACACATCACACAAAGCCTATCGGCTTTGGGACCAGGCAGCAGGCAAGCTTGTGAGGAGCCCCGATGTCGTGTTTGACGAATGCACCGTTGAAAAGGGAGAGCTACTGGACCCAAACCTTGCTCCCAAAGCGGGAGAGTGGATAGTGTTGCTTGAGTCCGGGGACCAAGCACCCAACAACTGGCTCACGTTGCCAGCAGGTGGTGGGAATGGGAGAGCAGCTATGGAGGATGAGGCAGCATCTGACATGGACGCGGATACCGAGGCGTCCGGGGCTTTTCAGTCTGACTTGGAGTCTGACGACTCTTCTGATTACAACGATGACAAGAAACCACCATGCGCGAAGGAGAAACAATACTCGGGTCGAGCATTGCTTCTCCTTCGGGCGTGGTGGTTTATTGAGAAGCAGTGCTTGGCAACCTCCAAGGCCCACGTGGTGGGATCCAAGTGGGTCCTCCGAGTGAAGAAGAAGCAAGACGGCAGCATCGACAAGTTCAAGGCAAGGGTAGTGGCTCAGGGGTTCCCTCAATGCGTGGGCTCCGAGTACGATGAGACGTTCGCGCCCGTCGTGACGTTTGCCTCCATGGGCCTCGTCCTTGGAGGCCAAGAAGGAACAGACCCCCTTTCCTTGAAGTACTACACAGACGCTGACTTGGGAGGAAATCTCGACGACAAAAAAATCCACCTCTGGATACGTGTGCATCTTGAATGGCGCTACCATCTCATGGGCCAGGAAGAAGCAAGATTGTGTTTCCGTGTCCACAGCTGAGGCAGAGTACGTTGCTCTGTCTGAGGTGTGCAAGGAGACTCAATGGCTGCGCGGCCTGCTTGGCAAAATGACGGTGCCACAGAAGGATGCCACGGTCGTACACGTGGACAACATGAGCACCATCTCGATGGCTTAAGACGAGATCATCTCCCGTTGAATGAAGCACATTGACATACGTTACCACTACTCACGTGACTTGGTCATGAAGAATGTGGTGGAATTGCAGCACTACGGAATGAAGAGCATGCTTCTTGACTGCATGACCAAGCCGCTGGAGAGCGACTTGCACTATGCAAGCATTTGTGGATTCGGCATGTGGAGTGTGGCGGAGGAAGAGTGAGCCCCAAGGCATTGATGGAGCTCAGTAAGCGACAGATGGACAGAGGTGCAAGTGAGAGATTTTTTGAAATAGTATGCTCCTTGTCCACTGCCTAGCTGGCTAGCTACACAAGGCATGCACTGCTCTATGGAGTATGTCCCCTTGGTTTGTTTTTAAATGGGCCAGGAATACACAACCCGTAATGGGTATGTCCCCTGTGGCTCATCATAGGAACCATACCTTTCTGGCTTGGTTGAATAGACACCGGAGTCTCAAACGAGAGGTTGCGGGTTCAAACCCGGCGACGGACGTTATCTTCTCTATTGCCCAAACTAGGACAGGAAGCTTCTAGGAAGCTTGCTAGAGCCAACCTTGAGGATGACACTTGGCGGTCTAAGGACGCGCCAAGTAGGACTGTAGGTTGAGGTTGGCTCCAGTGGAGCCACTACAAGCAGAAGCTTTAGCAAAGCTCTGCAAGTATAAAAGCATGTACTTTGCATGCATCCATTTACAGTTCTTGCCTTTGAGACTCCTCACAGAGTGACCAACCAAAGGTAGACACTAAAGACCAACATGCGGACTTTGTGAGGTTGCAAACCAAGCGCACCTAAAGTGTGGATCCTTCGTTCGAGGGTGATATGTTATCTTGGTTGCAGTACCAAGAGCGGTTGGCGGCCTCCCATGTCGGGACCCATTTTCTAGACCGTCGCTATCCGGCGCATTGACAAGTTAGCCCCATCCGAAGATCGGGTGGTCGGCGGGTGGAATCTGGGTATCCATCCGGGGTGACGGGATACTCCGCCGCCGGTGGTCTGTGTTCAGCTTTGACTGGCTCCATAGACCCCAGGGCCCTAGAGCTTGTGACTAGGGAGCTCCCCTGGATCAGGGAGAGCCGCTCTTCGACTTGTCAATCAAGAAAGGTGCTTCGAGCCGTCATTGGCTCATGTCGGAGATGACTCACGTCGACGGCAGCCAAAGGCGGCTCCACCAAGGGTTGCTTCGATGGGCATCGCAGGGGGTTTACTGCTCCGTTTTGGGTGTGCTTGGATGCGCTGGAAAACTCAGATCACAGGCTATAAGAATCTGATGTAATCTTACCAAACCAAAAAAGCTAACCATTAATGATTCTCAGCCTTTCTCAGTTTCCGTAATGTACATTCTGCCACAATTCTTCTCCCTTGGTGTTGTGGCGACCCAAAGCACACACCTTCCTTGGAAGTCTGTTTTCACTAAGAAGCCGTGCACACTTAGGTGGTTCAGGGCACACCAAGACAGCATTCCTGACAAAACGCACACCAGATCTCTCAATTAGGTTGGTGTCACGCCAAGCAGAATGTAGGTGGTTCGCATAGATGAGGTGCAGGAAAATAGAGGATTGGAGGAGTTGGGACAATTGGATAAATTACGTTAAGTAATAAGTGTACTTTGGTGACAAGTGTTGAGTGATTTGAGCACATAAACACAATGAGTAGAATCAGAATGAGGCATATGTTGGGTCCTCGACGCCTGAGCCAAGCCATGCATGCGAGGTTGTGTCGTGGGTAGTCGTGAGTGGCTGCTTTGAGAAGCTCTGCACAGAAGTTGGGGGTCTTAAAGAACATCAAGGCACGGTTTATAAAAATCCAGCGCCGTCGAGAAGTCGAACAAAAAAACTGAAACATCGATATGGCTGGCAACATTTCTGTTGACCATTCTGGAAAGTGTTTGAAGTCATCGGAAACCTCTGAAACGGAACACCGAAGTTCAGGGCAGGTGGCCAAAACTCCCTCGGCCATTTTGCATAAAATTTTGGAGGTCGACGTGCTTTGGACCATGAATGTTATGACAAGAATGCCCACTCCCATAGTTTAGATGATCTTTTACGTCAGAGAGGTAACACTCCCCTCCCCCCTTCCTTCTAGCTGTGACGTTCCGGTGCGTTAGCAGACGTAGGCTGGTGGCAATGATAGTAGCAGTTGATCAGATGATCGACATCACGGAGGTTGTCGTAGGGCTCCTCACTGTTGTGTGCGGCTTCATAGCCATGCCAGCTGACCAGATACTCGGTTTTTTTTCACGGCGTTGATGTCCAAGAATATGTTCAATCATGCACTCCGTGTCCCCGTCCACTTGAACAGAAGGTGGGAGTGCAGCATCTCTGCCGGGGAAGTTCATGCTGGGGTCCTGATAGTGCTTGAATTTGCTGATGTGGAAAACAGGATGGATTGCCATGCTGTCCGACAGGCGGAGTCGAGCGACAAGAAGGGTTTGCATCTGTTTGATCTCAAACGGTCCCAATTAGCGAAGTTTGAGGGTTGCAAAGTATAGTCATTGGAGTTTGATGTTTGCTGAGCTCAGGAGGACATGATCGCCAATGCTGAACACGTCATCTCTGCGATGTCAGGCGGCTGCTCACGTCATAGCTCCTTGTCTTTTTGCAATGGTCTGTCACGTCTCCTCCATATTTGTAGAGAAGTCCCTGCGGTGGATTCTATCCCTGGGAAGGCTGCTCTGGCTCTGCATTCAAGCTGGTATGGCGGAAATTTTGCCCTAGGCCACTTCAGAAGGAACCTTACCTGTTGCGGTGGAAGTGGTGGAATTGCACGCGAGTTTGGTGGCTAGTAGTTTGGCTGCAAAATTGGTGCCGCGTGGCTCACATAATGTGCAGAGAAGTTGTTCAAACGTCTGATTGGTGCACGCTCTTTGCGCATCGGTCTGAGGATGGAACGCCGTAGATAACTGGATCCAACTGTTGTAGCACGTCATTAGTTTGTGCCAGAAATGGCTAGTGAAGTGGCCAAATCTTTCGCTGATGATGGTACGTGGCAGGCCGTGCAGCCATATGATCTGGGCAAGGAACAGCCGTGATGTGGTTGTTATCGGGATGAAGTGCGAAATCTTAGAAAATCTGTCCACCACCATAAGAATGGCGTCAAAACCCTTGGGGGTGGTGGGTAGCCCCATCACAAAGTCCATGCTGATGTTGACCCACGGCTCTGTCGGAACAGGGAGTGGTTGCAGTAGACAAGGTGGCCCGTGTGACGAGGTTTTTTTCTTTCACATGTGCTGCACAATTTGCAGAAGGCTGAGAAGTCGGTTTCCATCTTGTCTTCATCAAAGTTTCCACCTGGGCTGGTGCCATGGTATTCTTCCAATAACAGTCTCTGTAGCTTGCAGTTTTGGGAAATGAAGGTCTGGCGAGTAGATCGCCATTGCCAGTAGGGGTCGTCAAACCAAAACTTGGTTTTGTCGTACCCGGAAAACCCCTCGTAACCCTTTGCGAACAGCATCGCACGGTACAGATCTGGTTTGATGAGTAGTGTGTTGAACTTAGCCATCAAAATCTGGCCACAGACTCAGAGCATCCGCCGGATTAGTTTTTCCAGGTCTTTACTAGATGTCGCAGTCGAGGTTGGATTCAAAGAACTCCATCCATGGAGTTTTTCACTGGTGCAGTTTTGAGTGTTGAGATATTTCAGGGCATGGTGTTTTGTGCGGAAAATGCATAGTCAGCACTCCAAGTAGCACTGCCAATTCTTGAACTTGTGTACAAACACAAGCATTTCTTTCTTGTGTACTGTGTAGTTGAGTTCCGGCCCGCATAGTTTTCTCCACATATATGCAACTGGTTGTTGTCCACTGCCTTGGAGGAGGACAGCTCTGATTGCTTGATCAGGCACGTCAGTGGCCATGATGTAGTCCACCATTTGATTTTCCAGTCGTAAGGCTGGAGTTCAGATTGCTTCTCAAAGAGTTGAACGCTTATTGTTCACTGCTCCCCCCGATTCCACTTGGTGGTTTTTTGAGTGAGATCGGAGAGAGTTGCTAAAACTTGGGTGTAGTCCTTTACATATCAATGGTAGTAATTTCAGATGGCCAAAAACACTTGGACATCCCAGAAATTTGTAGACATTGGCCAAATGAAAACTGCCTCCACCTTTTTTTGGGTCCAAGGTGATCCGTTAGCCACGGATGATGTGGCCAAAAAACTTGTTCAAATAGTGACCAAAGTTGCATTTCAAGAGATTTCTGATTTTTTTTTTGTCTTTGTACTATCTTGCAAATCTTTTGGAGGCGTTGATTGTGATCCTCAAGGGTGCAGTTGTACACCAGGATGTCGTCAAGATACAGGATGACAAATTCATTGAAGTACGGGTGGAAAACGTTGTTCATTGCTGCCATGAATGTTGCAAGGGCCTTTGTGAGTCCAAACAACATAACTGCCAACTAAAAAAACCCGCATCTGGTGTAGAGCATTGTCTTCTTGACGTCCTTATCAGATACGTGGATCTCATGCTAACCACTGCATACATTGATTTTGCTCAATATTGGGGCCCCTCAGAGTTGGTCAAAATGTTTGCCTGCTCATGGAAGAGGGTAGCAGTTCTTGATGGGGAGTTCCTTCAACGCTCTGTAGTCCACGCGCATCCATATCCCTCCAGTTTTGTTTTTCACAAAAATGACAGGTGTCAAGTAGGGTGACATGGAAGGTTTGATTGAGGATCTTGTCCAGATGCTTCTTGATTTTTGTCAGCTTATGATCCCTCATCTGATAGTTCTCCTTTATCGTTGTCCTGTTGCTTGGATTCAAGTTATTTTGACGGTCAATGCTTCACTGCGGAGGTAACTCTCATGGAAGTTTGTCAGGAAAACCCCCTTCAAACTCTTTGATGAGCACCCGAAGTTCCTCTCCAACAGCTGTAAACTTCTTAGGTGTTGAGCCCGATGTGGTCATCTTGGTAGCTGTAACATCTGCCTTTTCCCTGGTCTCCATGTGGACTACCCACACTGGGGCTCCGCATTGCAGGTATCTCACGGCCACGCCCAAAGACATCGGCTGGTGTTTTTTTGCTCTGCAACTTCCTCTGTTGATTCCACCTCTGCTACTTTGCGTAACCACCATTTTGTCATGGGTCACTTGACCAGAGCCAGATGTCTTTTTCTGCCAACGATGCTGACATAGACAGATCTGCTGCTCCACACCACCAGTGGATTGTGTCAGTACAGGAAATCTTGCCCAAGGATGATGTTGTCATCCCTCATTTGACAAGTTCCCCAGACTGTCATGTTGTGCAGATCTCTGCTTTTTGGTCGAAGAGGTTCGTAAAGGCAACAAAATTTTCAGTCACCTGTCAATGGGTTTCCCTTTGAACACTCATAGTTTGGTGTGGAAACCTAGCTTTTGAACCATATCATTGCTGATGAAACTGTGAGAAGCTCCTATATCTTGTAATGCCATTACCATTCTATGAATCTTGCAGCCCCTCGATTGCACCCGTAACAGTATCGCCCGTTGATCATCCTTGTACCCCTTGTCAAACTTTGTGACCTCAGGAACCCTCGATTGCGGTAAT
Organism: Penium margaritaceum; assembly: GCA_023375785.1. Lineage (NCBI taxonomy): Eukaryota > Viridiplantae > Streptophyta > Zygnematophyceae > Desmidiales > Peniaceae > Penium > Penium margaritaceum. Next base: position 190,231 of record SZWC01002738.1, read on the forward strand.
GTGAGCCGCTTAGATGAGCAATCTTTTGACGTAGAATCCTCCAACCAGACAGAAGCCTTGATGTCTACTCTTGCTCTTTGTCGTTTTCTGACTCTTCATTTCTTTGCTACCTTACCCCCCCCCCCCCCTTGTGTTGGCTCTAGTGGGTGTGGAAGCACCCTCAAGGATGCCTAGCTCTCATTGATGCTTGCTACCATGTTTGGGCAGCCAATGGACACCTTTGGTGAAGAGCGTGGATGACAAGGATCACGGATATGAGTGGATAGAACAAGTCGCATTCAGTAGATCTGAATCCAATACGTTTTTGTTATTTAGCATATTTAGACTACATCAGATCCCTATAGCCTATGATCTAAGATTTCCAAAGCATCCAAGCACGTCCAAAACGGAGCAGTAGAGCCCCTGCTATGGCCGTCAAAGTAACCGTTGATGGAGCCGCCCACCTGGCCTTGCACTCTAGGCAATGGGAGGCGCTTTGATGATGACCCGTCAAAGCGCCTTTCCTCTCCCAAAAGGCAAGGAGAAGTTCACCCGGGTCTAGGAGGTCCTTGTGGTTACCTTATTCATGCCCCTGGTGCATTTGGAGCCCATTAGGAATGAACTCGGATCACTGGCAGTGGATTATCCAGCCACCCATGGCGGGTATCAGATTCCACCCGCCAAACACCCAATTTTTGAGCTAGGCTAACCTTCTGAATACTCACTCAAATTGAGCGATGCAAAGCTCAATCCTGCATGAAAAAATCAAAGAAATCCAAATCTAAGTTTAGATTAGGTGTTTGACTAGTCCTCAGTGGTCAAACCAGGGAGTACGATCAACGGCACTCATGGCAAGGGGTACACCATGTCAACAATCTCCCCCTTGTACCGCAGCCTTGATGCCTTGTCCTTGGAACCTATAGCATTTTAAACTTCACAGCGCAGATCGAGCTCCATGCAGCTTACATCGTGCCTATCCTTGGGCTGTGCCTTGGTCATGGCATCGGTGAGCATGCGCTTAGTGCCACAATGCACAATAGCGGCATCTCCTTTTGCCACCAAGTCCCGCGCGTAGTGATGACGGATCTCGATGTGCTTGGTCATCCTATGCAACACTGGGTTCTGGGTGAGGCTGATGGTACTCATGTTGTCCACGTTGAGTAACATCGGCTTCCTCTACGGCTTGCTGATCTCCTTTAGCTGCCACCGCAGCCATACCGTTTCCTTTTCCTGCCTCTGCGAGTGCGATGTACTCCGCTTTGTTGCTGGACAACGCCTCGTAGTCCTGCTTCCTGCTTGCCCATGAAACTGCTGCACCACCAAGCAGAAACATGTACCCCGACATTGATTTTCTGTCATCCACATCACCAGCCCAGCCGGCATCGGAGTAGCAGACCAGCTCAAGAGAGTCGTCACGCGCTCCCCCTCCAAACACAAGCCGCGACTGATTTGTCACCTTGAGATAGCGGAGGATCCGCTTCACCGCTTGCCAATACAGCAGCCCGGGGTCAAAAAAATAGTGACTCGCTTGGCCCTCCGTGAAGGCCAGGTCGGGCCGCATTGCCACCATGGCGTACATGATGCTTCCAACACCGGACTGGTATGGCACTCCTGCTGTCTTCTCCTTCTCCTCTTCAGTGCTCAGCCCCATGCTTGGGCTCACCTCACATGTGGTGGTCATGGATGTGCCGATGGATTGGCACTCCTCCATGTTGTAGCGGCAGAGCACCTCTTGCACGTTCTTTCTTTGCCCCATCTCCACCATGCGTGCCTTGCAGTCCCTCTTGATGGCGACGCCGAAGTAGTACTTGAGCTCACCCATATCGGTCATTTTGAACCGACTGCCCAGCTGCCACTTCAGGTTCACCAACTCCTCCATGTCCGATGACACAAGGATGAGGTCATCCACGTAAAGGACCACACTGGTGCAACCCTGGCCGCTTCTGCACGTACACACTTTGATCCGCTTTGCAGCGCTTGAAGCCAAGCTCGGCCACAAAGCCGCCCATTTTCAGGTACCACATGAGTGGTGCTTGCTTCAGCCCATAGAGCGCCTTGCAAAGCCGGCACACCTTCCCCGACGGCGCATCCACCCCCTCCGGCACCTCCATAAGGACCTCCTTGTCCAGGTCGCTATTGAGGAATGCGGTTTTCACATCCATTTGGTGGACTTCGTAGTCGCGCGCCGCCGCCACCAAGAGGATGGAACGGATGGAGGCAAACTTCGCCACCGATGCAAAGGTTTCTTTGTAGTGTGCACCCTTCCGTTGGGCGTACCCCTTTGCCACAAGCCGTGCCTTGTACCACTCTATCTTCCCCTCCTTGGTGAGCTTCTTCTTGAATATCCACTTGGAGCCGATGATTTTTGCGCCCTCCGGCCTGTCGATCAGCTGCCAAGCGCCTTTCTCTTCATGGGAGGTGAGCTCAGATTTTATGGCTCCCTCCCACTCAGCCCCATCCTTCCGCTACAACATCTCCTTGACGGTCTCAGGCTCCTCCTGCACAAAAAATGCTCGAGCGAACCCAGTCCAGATGCCCTCCGCGGCATCGTACAGTTTTGCCGTCCTCCTTACGTGTCCGCTACTCCGAGGCTGTTGTTGTTGAGGCTGGTGCTGCTGCTTCTACCACTGCTGCTGCTGCTGCTACTGCCCTCTCGTGGCGCCACTCGCACCGCTGGCCTGCTCCCCCTCTCTCGGGGACCGTGGAGATGCGGGCTCACTACCCGCTTCCTTGTTCAGTTCCACTATTTCCAGTGCTTCAGACTCATTGTCCGACTCGGCTGATGGAAAAACAGCTCCTCCCCCATCCCACGGATGGTTTCCACCGGTCGCAGCCGCTCGAACGTCACCCTCTTTTTGTGTCCTACGGTGTCTCCCCTTCGAGGAGTGGCAGTTACTCCCCACGCTTGGAGAGACCCATGTCCTTGTCCATCCAACGGCTGTCTTCGTCGAACGTGACGTCGTGACTCTTCACAATCTCCTGCCTCCGTGGGTCAAAGAGTTGGTACACCTTGCTCCCACTCTCGTACCCGACAAAGATGCATCGGCGAGTCTGCAGATCGAGCTTGCCCCGCCCCTCCCGTGCCTGCACAACAGCATGTGCAACTAGTGTTGATCTGGCCACCCAGAACCCCGGCACATCGATGTGCACCTCAGCACATCGGGGTGATGGGTGGCACATTGGCCACATCGGCCACCCCGGTACATCGGCTTCAGGGGGAAATCATAAAATTTACCAATCTATACCACTTTAGGAGAGATACATAACTTACTCATTTAAAATCATGCCTCTTTAGGACCTATGAAATTACATCAGATTTTTTAACTTCGTAATATGTGACATTTGGGGTAGGTTATGAACTATTTCATTACATTGGCCACACTTTGATGTGTTTAGCCGTAGTTGGGACATTTGTGCATTAAAACTTGTCGAAAGCGGTTGATTGACCGACGGCAGCGGATCGATCGACGGCGGTTGATCGATTGACCTGCAACGGCGGACGAATGATCGAAAGTGGTCGAGCGACCAACCATAGTCGAGCGATCAACGCGGTTGATCGATTGACAATGGTCAGACGACCGACGGCGGATGACCAATTGACAAATCAAAAGATGGACAAACGGCCAAACGATCGATGGCCAGCGACTAAACGAACGTTTTTGTTTTCACAGTTAGCCCTTTTAGACATCGCAGACCCTGTGGCAGGTTTTCACCGATAACCCGTTGCAAATGCATTTGAACCTTGAGTTTGATAGAGGAAACTAATTTCAACATAAGAATATTAAAGACGAATATGTCCAAGTATGGAAGCTTAGATAATTAAACTCCACCAGTCAGAACCGACGAGGTGAAAGCATCCTTTAAATTCGTTGGCTAATTTTTCTTTTTGACACCTTGTCTCACCATCCATATCTGCCACGTGTAAGGAATCTTCCAAAGTTTGAAATTCAAATCCATACTCGCACGGGGGAGGGAGGGAGGGGGGGGGG
>SZWC01002738.1:201543-220804 GCA_023375785.1 Penium margaritaceum
AGAGAGAGAGAGAGAGAGAGAGGTGGAGTAAGTGGTGATGGGAAGTGGCCAACAACCCCTCCACTCCAAGAAGACAATGTGAAGGCTACAGGATGCCACCTCCTCTTCTTTCAATAATCCCAAGCCATCCCCTAATCAAGGAGTTATCAAAGGATAAAAAGGAAAAGATAAAAAGATCTTCAAGCATGCCTTGCAGGTTTGATTTTGTGGCCTTGCTTCAAGATTTTTTAACAAATAGCTGAAACTTGACGTTGAAAGCCGTAAACCTCCCGTGAAAGCAATCTTTTTGGATAAAGCTTCCTTCTTTAGGCCTAGAATAAGGTGTTGATGTAAAAACAAACGTGGGCCTCTGGAGACTCAATTTGTTCAAATCTCCCTACACAGAGTGATCAATGAAGATTACTCCATTCTCTTGCGGAGAGGAAGCCCCATCTGGCATGCTATGGAAATCACTCTGCAGTTTCAGATGATGCACAAGCGCAGGAGCTAGTGACCCCCCACGCTACACTGACACTAAGAGCCTAACCAACCCCCTCAATTATTTGGAGATTTTCTTGCCTCACCAAAAAGAACTGGCCAAATCATCAAGGCAACAGCAGAATAGAAGGAGTGTACAGCCCCAGTTCTTGGAGATTTTGAGAGAAAATAAAATTGGTGGAAAGCTCTCACCAACATTTTTTGTAGTCAAAACGTTAGCCAGCGTGGTCATTCTGCCAAGAGGCAGCCCTAACTCATGCTCTTGGATTTGGAATTATAGTTTCCACTTTCTTCTAATCATGGCTTCTCTCAGGAATCATGCAGGCCCCTTGACAACTATTATGAACTTCTCCAACAAAAACAGGGCCCAAGTGTGGCAGACAGAGAGTAGAGGTGACACTCTTGATGGGGGAGCAGGCGCCAGTCCATGAATGGTGCCACTTGAGGAAGCTTCATCAAAAAGCTCAAGAAGAGCCAAGGGATTTCAAGAGAATACTGAAGAATATGAAATACAACAAGAAGGAAAAGGAAGGAAGATGGGAGCTCCAATCATGGGAATGTTTTTGCTAGACTTGTTCCCCCCCCCCCCCCCTTCCTTAAATCGATACTCACTGCTCTTGTCAGCTTCATATACTTGTAACAACTTCTCTTCCTAGTGTGGCTCACAGTAGTCTAGTGAATCATGGCTGAGAGGGATGGGCTCAAAATTCACCTGATCGTGCCAACCATCGATGAATAGAAAAAAAAAAAAACATTTTTTTGCCATGTCAATGTTACATGGAAAAAAAAAAACCACTTGGGACATGTTAAATGTTACCGTCTTCAGAAGACAGATTTTACCACGTGGTTGAGCAAGAAGGGCCTACAAGGGTTAAACTCTCCTATGAACTGTGTACAACCTTAATTGTTACTTGTACTTTCTAGATGAACAAAGAAACAGGGTCATGGATGGTGCCAGGCCTTCGATGGAATCCAAGGGCAATGTAACAACTGCTTCATCATGCATCCTCTGTGGCATCCAAATCTTGGGAGCCAGTAATAGCTGCATCATAAATTCTCAGAAGTGCAGGCTTCCTCCCACTGTTTTGCAATTCATTGATGTGCTAAAAAATGCACGTAGGATTTCTTGAACGTTCTCTGAAAACAACACTGTGCAAGGACCAAGCCCATCAACAAGGGCGATCCACCAATAACCAAGGAGGTTCCATCCTGATACAGGTGAGATCGCTTCAGAGACAGGTCCCAATATCTAGGAATGTGGGCGGAAAAACAAAAAAGGGCTGAAATATGCCTTTATTTCCAATTGGTCAAATGATCGACGCTCATTGACAGCCCAGTTTGCTTTGGAATAGCTCCCCGATTTGCGAGAGTGAGCCAGGGAGTTTTGAGCAGCCGTAACCTCCATTTGTCGTGTTGCTAGCAGTACATTTCTGTAGCTCTTAGAAGTGGCTACATATTGGCCTTTTATGTCATGAGCAATGTGATTCTGGATGCCAGAGATAATGTACGTACAATAACAGTAGTTGGTCAACCAGTGTTACTCTGAAACAACAATTCTTTGCTACAGCCTGTACAGGCTGCAGCCTCTATAGTCTGTACAGGCTGCATATGAATCGACAACTTTGGGTCCTTTTCAATGCTTCACCATGTGCAAACAGTCTTGTATGTTGATATTGTGTTGAAAAGTAAAGTTTTATCTCACCTTGCAAACCATATTCTGATGTTCCCCAAAGGACATCCCGTACTTCCACCCACACTCAAAGGTCTACATAGACCTTGCTTTTTTTTTTTTTTTTTCCGCTTATGGTGCTTACACCATCAGGTCTAGGTTAGCACACCACGCCTGTCTTACACAAGCCCTCCTAAGGTGGGCGAGGGCATATGTTCAATGGAAGGCTATAGAAGCCATCACCAATTCTCCAACATAATCACAGCCCAGATGAATTCTGCAAACCTTGATTTCCCACCTTTGGAACAACATGTTGGACCTCAGAACAAAAAAACCAGCAACCTCAGCGGTTGGCCACAAACAATTCAGTAATTCCTGATAGCAACCTCCACAAGACTTTACTGACCTTGAACCAGATGCTGGTACAAAAGGCTTTGATGATAGAATGGCGGCTAAAATTATCCATGCCAGAAGCAGTGATGGCCAGCCAGCATTGAGATTTTTGGGAACTCTCTTAAATATGTGTTTCTTGAGCAATGTGGAATTTCTTCTAAGGGCGTGAAGTTTACAGAATGAATGGACCAGATGGATCATGTGTTTTGTGTCCACATGGCTCCCCTGAGTCACTGGACAACCTGGCCACATTGTGGGTTGAAGTAAGGTCCTTGAAGTGTGTAGTTAATAGGTGGGGTGAGGAGAGGCTTCAACAAACATGGGTGGCATATAGTGCTCTCATGTATTAGAAGTGAACCTAGCATAAGAAGATGCACCAAAACTTCAACAAGCTTAATGAATTTGAGCAGCTTGATTAGCCAATTGAGTTGCACTTGAGAATGTTTACCACACCTGTGGATGAAGCCAGAATCTTCACCAATGGAGAATTTTCAGATTTTGTCAAGTGCCATAGGCACCTGATACTAGAGCACTTGTTTTACATTCAGGTCAGATCAAAGCTAGAGGCCAAGGTTACCACAATCGTAATGGGCCAGGCGTTTACAAGCAGGAGGGAAACACAAAGTTGCGTGAGCAAGGTTTATTTGGTTCAATCAAAACACTGCTCTGATGCACAGATGAACGTGCATGAGAATTCAGGATGCAATGAATACTTGAATGCTGGAGGGTCTAGAGGGTAATCTGTACATCCATGTAGGGTTGAGGGCAAGGAGTCTGCAAAAAGCCCTTCAGCAAAGAAATTTGGCGGAAATAAGGATCCAAAAAATAAGCCTTTCCATAGCAAAAACAAGCTGCAATATGTGTGTAAGTGTTGCAACCTGGATTTCCATGAGGAAGTGTGCCATACATTCATGGAGCCTGGCCACTTTAGGAAGAAGGATGCTGGTGGCTGGAGTACAGGAAGCCATAACACTTGCTACAACCACCGCACCTTACATTACAGGTGGCTGCAGACAGGAATATCTTCATGGTGCAGGCCGTGTAGGCCGTCAAGGAAATTGTCCTGGTTTTCCATGCCCCTGAGTGGTGTAGTTGGAGAAAATTCAAGGAAAATTTCTGGTCAAGAGTGTGGATTTAGGCTTTTTGACAAGGACGCAAAAAAAAAAAAAAAGTTTGTCATGAGTTCAAACTACTATGTTCTTTCTCTCATCGCATTGAGATCATTCAACAACTGCTGAACATCATTTCCCACTACACCTTGCTTCTCCACATGGGATGAATGATGAAACATTTTCAGTGGTGGAGAGGTCAACTACTGTGAAATATTGTATGATGCTGTGGTGGAGAAAAAAAATCTCAACACAATGAGAGCAATTGCGTTTGCATTATCTTTGATTGAAGAAATAGACCCAACATTTCTTAAGGACTGAAAGGTACTCATGGAATTTACTCAGTGGTGAGGTGTGGATTCAAATGGGTTACATCACCTGCCTTTCCAGTTACACCTTATTCACGAACTTGGTTCACTTTCATCACACATTTTAAAACAAAAGAGCAGATCCAATATGACGATCCAATTCAAGGGAAACCTGATGAATTCTTCTGTACTATCAATGATTCAATTTGGAAACTTTGGACTAGCCAGGATGTATCACCACGAACATAGAATTTTCTATGATAAAACTTAAGGAACAAGTACTTATTTCTCCCATTCTCTACCCATGTTCTTATGAAATCCGAAGACATTCCCACAGTCAAGCCCATGTTGGAATACATGAACCAGCCTCCCTTCAGCCACTGTTATCACTGGTGGTACCTTTACCACTTGTTCGAGGCTAGCACCTCGTTCCCTATGTACACTTTGTATTGGAGAGAAACTTGGCTCAGGAGTATTGTTTTTTAACGTGGGAACCTCTCCTGTCAGTGTAGACTAGTAGAAATCCTTCTTCTGTGGCAGGTCCATGACTAAAGCCACCTATAAAATCTGGTGACAAGGCAGTAAACATAGGAAAGTGCAGGAAAACAATTGGTGGTTCATGAACCAGGGAGTGGGGAAGTAATGGCGGTGTTGCAAAGGGGCCTTGCCAACATGAAAGCCGAGATGGATCTAATGAAAAAGCAAAACACATATCTCAATAATGAGCCTGAAAATTTTCCAGTTGAAAAAAGAATGGGTGATGCCAATGCAACTCCAGGTGCGGTGGTAGTCCATTCAGAACAAAGGCATTTGACCCATCAAAATAGGACTGGACAGCTCCGCATGCTAGGATACTTGGACCAGAGTTGATTTTCACCACCATCAGTGTGGATGCCTCGAAGTACAAGGTGAATCTTGACTAAACCATGGCCTTTTTGAGGGGTTCATCACTGGATTGGTAGGCCAAATTTATGAACTTCAATGAAAATGGCAGCAGAGTAGCAATGGCTGTCAACATTGTGGCAGAAACTGGAAGCTCAATCCCATCGGCTACAATTCGAACAAGTGGCCACCCTATCCTGAGGTGACTGACCTCATTATCAGATTTTGTAGAGTTGTTCATCAAACACTTCACCATACAAGGTGTAAGGAACAACATGCAGGCCAAGTTGTGTGAGCTTGAACTGTTGGATTTAAGGTGCCAAATAAAGTGACCAAAGTGGGTTGCTCGATAAAAATCATCAGGTCACACTAGTGAATAGAGGATATTTTTCTGCTTCTGTAGCACTTTACGGAACTTGATTTGGAGTCCGTTTGACGGAGATATGTATTTTCAAGGTTTGGTGGCAATGGGTATGGTTCAAGTGACAGCTCCTGCACTACCAGCACCAATGACAGCCACAATTATTAGCCAGGGAGGTTTGGAGCGGCCTTCAAGGTAGAAAGGCGGCAGGAGGACCTTGAGGGAGCTTCAATGAAGGTCCCCACCAAGATTATTGGTTGTGGACATGGCAGGGATGGTAATTATCTTTTGTGAGAGTGTGACTGTCGCTCATCCTGCTAGGCTAGGAGTATGCTAGGAGGTAAACTTTGAGAGAGTGGTTCTTCCAGCCCCATGTGCCAAATGAGGCGTACTTCGGCTTTTTATAAATCTGTGCTAACGTTATTTGTCACTCAAGAGTTGACTCAGACCTTCGCATTCTTTGCAAACTTTCATTTTCTTCTGTAATTTCTGTGTGTACAACCTGCAACTCCCTCTCACAAACAGTTGGTCCTGCCCAGGCGGCTCTTGGTGAGCCTGATCACCTTCCTTAGGGCTGCCCCAGTTTCCATAAGTGGTATCAGAGCTAGAAAAATGCTTTATCTCATCCTTGAGGCATTCCCTGTACCCTGTTGTGTGATAGAGCCGTTTGTGGGCTGACCATTGCACTACTATAGCGACATCCGCTTCTGTGGTTGCCGGGGTCAACATCGCCAAGTTCGAAGGCAAGAACTTCTTCAACTGGATCAACAACATGAAGATGCTGCTGATGGAGAACGTTCTGTGGAGCAAGGTGGATGAGAAGGAGAAGGAACCAGCAGAAACATCCCTCTATCCTGGCGAGGCCCGTACCTGCCGCGAGAAGCGTGACCGTGCCCTTGCAACCATCTACCTCCACCTCGCCGAAAGGTAACAACTCCTTATCCGTGGCATCCTCACACCAAAGAAGGTTTGGAAAAAGCTTGAGTCCACTTATACTTCTAAGTCAATCCTCATGAACATGCAGCTATGTCGTCGCTTTCACACTATGAAGATCGATGAGTCTGGATCCATGAATGACTTTATCAACATGGAGAAGTCTCTCTCTGAACAGCTTGCTGCGATTGAGGACCCGTTCAAAGAGCGTGTGCTCATGCTAAGCATCCTCTCTGGCCTTCCTAGCAGTTACACACCTCTCATTGTTGCCCTGGACCAGCGCGGCAACAAACTCTCCCTCAATGATGTGGAAGAGAGCCTGCTGTTTGAGGAGGAGCGGCGCAAGGGAGAGGAGGACAAAGAGCGGACTGGACGTCGCTCTCATCACCAACTCTGGTCATGGGGGTGGTGCTACACTCACCAGAGGTAATGGCGGAAGAGGGAAGAAGAAGGGGATCTGTCACTACTACAAGAAGCCGGGCCATTGGGCGTGCCAATGCCGGAAGAAGAAGGCGGACCTTGCGGCTGGAGTGGGAGCAGAAAATCATTTCGACGCTTTCGCGAACTCAGCAGATTGGAAGAGTGGATTTGTGACCACCATCCGGGTCCTCCACGTCTCCGACAACACCGCCTTGTTCTGAATCATCAACTCGGGAGCCATGCGGTACATGACTTGTCGCCGGGACTGGTTCGGTGTCTACACCGCTATCGAGACTTGTCCGGTGTACATGGGGGACAATCATGTGCAATGGCGGTTGGGGAGGGTGAGATTTTGTTTTGTGCTTCCGTTGAGGGTAAGCACATAAAACGTCGTGTGAAGGGCGTGCTCCATGTTCTGGGGCTGGCAGCTAACCTCCTCTCTATCTTGTCTCTCATCCCTGAAGGCATGCAAGTTTGCTTTGAGAATGGTGGTTGCACCATATCGGCCCGTGCAGGCTGTGTGCTTGCAAAAGCAAGCAAGGAGGACGGTCTTCACCGCCTCTACGTGTTGTTGGAGAAAGAAGCCGACTCAGTGTTGGCAGCGAGAGAGGGAAAACACGACATCGGCCTATGGCACCGCCAGCTTGGTCACCTCGGCTTTGGCGCCATCATCTCCATGCAATAGATGGTCCGTGGCCTGAAGCTCAAGGGGGTGAATCAGCCTGGTGCGTCGGCTTGTGAGAGCTGCGTTGACGGGAAGCGAGCCCGCGCTCCTTTCACGAGGGAAGGAAAGGGGGCGGCTGAGCTTCTCTCACCCGTTCACTCTGATTTGTGCGGTCCTATGCCATCACAGTCGCTGTCCCAGAAGTTGTACTTTGTCACGGTCATTGATGATAAGTTGAGGAAGACGTGGGTGTCCTTCTTGGCTAGTAAGGATGAGTGCTTTAATGCTTTCAATGTGTGGATTGCTGTTGCACAGAATGAGAGTGGTAGGTGGTTGAAGGTGCTTCGCACCGATGGTGGAGGAGAGTATGTCTCCAACGACTTCCGCACCTTCCTCAAGCATCCCGGGATCAAGCACGAGGTCACCCCACCTGGAACACCGCAACTGAATGGTGTGGCTGAACGCATGAACCGCACACTCATGAAGCGTGTTTGCACCATCCTCCAAGATGTGGAGCTCCCACCAACGTTCTAGGCGGAAGCGGTCAACACTGTTGTGTACCTGAAAAACCGGAGTTTCACGCGCGTCGTGCCACTGATGACACCGGAGGAGGCGTGGACAGGACGCAAGCCAACAGTGACGCACCTGAAATTCTTCAGGTGCGGCGCATTCATGTACGTGCCTACCGGCAGCTGCAACGAGCTAGACGCAAAGTTCGTGAAGGCCGCCTTCCTTGGCTACGACACTATGGGATACCACATCTACAACCTCGCCACACACAAGATCATCCGCTGCCGTGACTTGGTCTTTCAAGAGGACGTAAAGGGCTGGACTTGGAGTCCTATGTCTGCTATTCCACTTGCTCCCGCACTTGTACCTGAAGTGGGAGAAGTACCGGTAGCAGATGAGGACAGTGGGGAAGATGGAGGTGACAGCGGTAACGACAAGGAGGTGGAGGGAGCTGAGAAGGAGACGGAGCTAGCAGCCGAATCTGATGAGGAGGAGCAACAAAGAAACATGCAGCAGCTGCCACGACAATCCATACACATGAACAAAGGTGCAAAGGACAGTGGAGAGCTGTTGAGGTGATCCGAGTGCCTCGCAAGCAAATAGAGGCCGCCGGAGGAGCTAGTGAACCTGTGCACCGGTCCACCACCAACGGAGTCGTCTGACCTCGCGCTTCTCTTCCTCACAATCACCAATGACCCAGCCACATTCACTGAAGCCATGTGTAGCGCCAAGGCGGCAGATTGGCGTGCCACGGCAGACAAGGAGTATGGTGCACTCATGAAGAACAGCACCTGGACCCTTGAGGAAGCTCCACGTGGCAGCCGGGTGATCGGGTGCCGGTGGATCTTCAGGCGCAATCATGGTGTGGATGGTAAGGTGCTATAGTACAAAGCACGGTTGGATGCAATGGGATATGCAAAGACTGAGGGGGAGCATTACAATGAGACATTTGCACCTGTCACAAAGTTCCCATCCATCCTGTTGAAAAATTGCCCCTCCGCATGCCCAAGTGCGGCGCCGGGAGGCGATGACGAGCCGCCAGAAAATGGAAACTCCGCTCCGGCAGATCTGGCGACTCGACATTAGCTCAGATCCTAAAATGCAGGATTTTCCCTGAAAGTTGACGAGTTGCTGAATCCGGTGGAAGTTATTTCACCAGAATCGGACAAGTATCGAGGGAGATATGGGTTTCCAAAGTTGGGGTATGCGCAGCGGCTCTAGGAGCCGGCTGCGACTCAAAATCCGGTCGATAATCGATTGGACCGAGTAACAAAAACACCATGTGGAGAAAATGCTCCGATAGGCCTGCCGAGGCGTCCGGTGGATGATCCACCTGATCCGGCGGATCATCCACCGGATCCAGAAGTGCAGGTTGTTACTGAGGGACTTAGCCAAAAACCTGGCTCAACGTCTGAAACTCACTACGTTTTGTTACTCGGGGACTTCGTCAAAATTTTGACTGCAGGTCCGCGGACAGGTTTCGAACCTCGTCACACCCCATCACCAAACACGGCCCAAAAGTGGGTAGGGTGTGTGGAATCAGTGCAGGGGAACCCCACACCATGTGCAATGGGACATGCGCCTTGGGAAAGGCGCTTCGCACGTGAATGAAGACGCCACGGCGAGTGGCGGCGTCAGGCTTCTGTGGTGGGTGAGACATGCGCTTCAGCAAGCATAACTTGAGCTACGCTTGGCGGAATCGCACGCGGTTTGGTGTGTTGGAAAGCTCATGACTAGCCCTATAAATGTTGTGATAATGTCCATGTTCAACAACTAACGCAAAATGACGTTATTCCCTTCGCAAACTGACTGTCTCTAAATTCCTGCTCACATAGCGTGAGGCGACCAGAAAGCTCACGCTCAGTCTCAGATTTGCCCAAAACAGTAGACGTGAACCATTAGAGACGATCAGACAAACTTCGGGACCGCACCACGCGGATCTCAACCTGACACATCCTAGCGATCCTCGCTCTTGCTGCTGCTATGGACTGGGAGGTGCACTAAATGGATGTGACTTGTGCATTTGTGAATGGTAACTTCAAGGAGTATGTGTACATGGAGCAGCTGGAGGGGTATGTGGTGGAGGGAAAGGAGGATTTGGTGTGCAAGCTTGTGAAGGTCCTCTACGGCCTGAAGCAAGCCCCGCGAGCATGGTACCACAAGATAGATGAGCAGCTGGCTGGCCTTTGCTTTGTGCGCAGTGAAGCTGACCATGTAGTCTATGGGTGCATGTAAGAGGCAAGCCAGGTCATCATCTTGCTCTATGCTGATGATCTGCTCGTTGCATCTGACTCCAAGTCTCTTTTGGACGATGTGAAGCAATCTTTTGCTCCTAGATTTGACATGAAAGACATGGGAGAGCTCAGCTACTACCTTGGCCTTCAGGTCAAGCGCGACCAGCAGCAGCTGAGTCTTGAGTTGTCGCAGAGCATGTATGTGAGCAACATTGTCAAGCACTTCAACATGGCAGGAGCGCACAATGCCACAACACCACTGGAAGTGGGAGCGAATCTGAGCATGACGTAGACTCCCCGCGACATGCAAGAGAGCAGCCGCATGGAAGCAGTGCCGTACCTTGCAGCAGTTGGGAGCCTCATGTATGCAGCAATTGGCATGGGCCTTGACACCACCAAAGCAGTGGGAGTGCTCAGCACGTTTTGCACAAATCCGGGCATGCCGCATTTGGAGGTGGTCAAGCGCGTGCTACGTTACCTGGACAGCAGCAGCAGCCTTTGCCTCACCTTCAACGGCAACAACAGCCCCATCCTCATTGGCTATAGAAATGCAGATTGGGGAGATGACCTAGACACAAGGAGGTCGACGAGTGGGTTTGTGTTTGTACTCGGGGGAGGTGCAGTCAGTTGGAGGAGCAAGATGCAAGAGTGTGTTGCCCTCTCATCCACCGAAGCTAAGTACATTGCCTTGAGTGAAGCAGCAAAGGAAGCCGTGTGGCTGCGTGAGCTGCTGGCAAGCCTTAGACAACAGCAGAACACAGTGACTACAATCTAATGTGATGACATGATGGCAATTTCTCTGACCAAGAATGCAGAGTTTCACACCCGCACCAAGCACATTGACCTGCAATATCAGTTCATCCGCAAAGTCGTGGCAAAGCAGGTGGTGCAGATCAAGTTCTACCCTTCAAGCATGATGCTGGCAGACTTCCTGACCAAGCCACTGGCAGTGTACTACTTTCAGCAGCTGAGGGGATAGTGTGGACTTGTGTGATTTTTATTCTTGCAAAGGGGGAGAATGTTGGACATGGGGTGCCAAAAAGAAAATCAGGTCAAAAAACTGCATAGAGGATGTTTTGGTGGTTCTGTATGACTTTACGGAACTCGATTCAGAGTCCATTTGAGGGAGATATGGATTTTCAAGGTTTGGTGGCAATGGGTCCGGTTCAAGTGACGGCTCCTGCACTACCAGCACCAATGACGGCCACAATTATCGGATCGGGAGGTTTGGAGCAGCCTTCAAGGTAAAAAGGTGGTAGGAAGATCTTCAGGGAGCTTCAAGGAAGGTCTCCACCAAGATTATTGGTTGTGCACATGGCAAGGATGGTAATTCTCTTGTGTGAGAGTGTGACCGCCACTCATCCCGCTAGGCTAGGAGTGTGCTAGGAGGTGAACTTTGAGAGAGTGGTTCTTCCAGATCCATGTGCCATAATGAGGCATACTTATGCTTGTTAGAAAGCTGTGCTAATGTACGTTGTCACTCAAAATTAGTTTCAGACATTTGCGTTGATTGCAAACTTACATTTGCGTCCATAGTTTCTGTCTGTGCAACCTACAACTCCCTCTCACAAACAGTTGGTCCTGCATAGGCGGCTCTTGGTGAGCCTGATCACCCAGTTTTCTTCATGAACAAACAAGTAGCCTCCTTGAGTAAATCCATAGGTTCCATGATATTGTGACCAGTTACAGCTTTCACTCTCATGAGATGTGCTTCCACTAGAACAACACCCTCAAGGACAGTTCTCACACCGTGATGTTGATTCACGACCTCAAACACAACATACAGAGATTGATTGGAGCACCAGAGTGGTTTGGTGTGAGTGTGAAGCAGGCTCGCATCAACAGCCACAGTTTGTTTGGTGGTGGCTACAAAAAAAGGGACAAGAACAGGGGCATGCCCATGGAAGTTGTAACATTATAGAATCTCAAGTTTTATCAAGTGGCTATCTGGCTCTGCCCCTCTCATTTTTTTCAGGGAACATTTGTATAAAGTTGTAGAATGGGTGCCCCATGAAGGATTATGATGTGGTCATTGGTTGTGACTTTCTCAAAATGTACAGTCCCATCATGAACTGAGGGGTCCACATCATCTCATCCAAGGTTGGACTGATATGTGGTAAAATACCTTGATGAACCAGGGGATGTGATACATGCCATTGTGTGCGGGGAAAAATGTGAGAAATTGTGGTTCCAAGGAGATTATTTTGCTGTGCATGAGAGGCTTCAAAAGGTGTGTATGCAGCCCAAACTCTCCTGACAGGAATGCCACCAATGCAAAGAGTGGACTGTTCCACTGACCTCAAACCTGGAGAATTCTTGCATGCTCATGTAAGAACTGCATGAATGACGCACAGAAATAGGAGATTATGAAGCAGCTATTCGGGATGAAGGAGCAATCCTTCATCCACCCCTCTCTGATGTGCTGGCACTGTCTGTGCAGAAAAACACAGGGAATATGCGCATGCGCATAGTTGAAAATCAAGATATGGTACTCCCTTTCATGAGCAATGGAGTTACTTGAAAAGCTCTGGCACTAACCAACTGACAAAGACCAGGCTCCAATCTGGCTACCATCAGATTTTCATCTTTTTGGAAGATGTGGATGATAAGGCCTTCAACACCCTTTAAGACCACTACAAGTTCCTTCTGATGCCATTTTGGTTTCACAATGCACTGACCAATAACGTGGTGGCAACAAAAATCTTCAAGCTGCACTAAGATGAATTCATCATGGTGTATCGCGAAGACATCTTGGTCTACAGTAGGAAAGTTCAGGACAATCTGGAGATTCTCTAGAATGATCTGAAGATTCAGCGGAAGGAAAACTTTCTTACGTGAAAGAATTTGCAATGGGAAGAGTTGAGTTCCTTGTATACATGATTTGTGAAGGTCAGCTGGCCATGGATTGGTGCACGTTTCCAGCCATGCAAGAGTGGCTGAAATTGCATGACTTTCACAGTGTTTAACTGCTGGATTCAGCAGCTTCCATTGCAGGTCCATACTGAGCTATGCGTGAGTGTCAGTGCCACTATCCAACCTACTTCACAAGAATCATGAGTGGAGTTTGCAACTAAGAAACTATGAGTCTTTGATAATCTCCGAATGGCTTTGACCTCCTCTGGCCTTGCACTTGGCCAATTGTGGCCAAGGATTTGAGTTTGCTATGTTTGTTTCAGTCCTTGCCATTGGTCCGATTTCCTTTCAGGACTTCAGGAATGGTTCACAGCAGGTCACTTATCACTCGTGCAGGCTAAGCAATTCAGAGCTGAAACATGCCATCCACGACAGGTAGATTCTCATCATGGTAGCTGATTTGAAGAGCTGGAAGTTTTACGTCATGTTATGGAAGCGTACAGTATCCATTGACCACCAGGTGGTAAAAAACTACAAGATGCACCTGAATCTCATTCAACAACAAGCGCATTGGGTGGAATACAATGATTCACACTTCAAATACAAGATTTTTTACTGGCTGGGCTACATCAACCCAGCTGACGCAATCTGGCGTCAACTGGACCTGATGATAAGGGTTCTTTCCCTCACCATCCACAGGGGATTGTGCAGTTGGTGCCACAATACCTGACACTCCTGATGCAATCTTGATTCCCAGTTTCAAATTCTATATCACCTCAGCTGGTACTGTAGATGGTACAGATGATGAAGATGTACCCGATGATGTAGACGATGCAGCTGCTACTGAAGCTGCCGATGCTGCTAATGCTTCTGAAGGTAGAGGCACTACTAATGCACCAAACATTCTTGTTCCAACCTTGGTGCCCAGTGTCACAATTGATGTCACTGCAGACGGATGCACACAAACACCCCCCTGATCTGCATTGCAGTGGAATCCAATAGAGACACGGACGTAAAAGTGATCATATTGTGGCAACGTGGTCCACGCTGACAGGAGCGCCAAAGATGGGACTGACTAGAGTGAGCAGGAGAGAGGATAACTTATCCCTTGGCGTTCTAGTGCCAGTGGACTGAAGAATGGAAAGAGTGCCAACAGACTGGAAGGAAAGATCTAGTACAGGTACAGAGGGAGATGGTAAAGAGGAAGGGGAAGATGTCAAAATCAGACTGGCAGAATCAGAATGATCTGTAAAAAGATGGTAACTTAGCTGCTACATCATCCACCTCAACCCCTGGAGCTCGGTGTACAAGATCGCAAGAGCTCCAGTGAGACGGACTGCTCGATCGGACAGGTCAGCCTCCAGTGGAGAGTGGGAAGGGGCAGGATACTGGATCCAGGTTATGAATCACAAGGGTGCTGATGACTCTTGCGCCAACAGTGGTATCCATATCCACAGAAGTAGCAGGTGAAACCACAAACCAGCTGTCCTTGATTTCAATTAGATGACTCATCCTATGCTGATCAGATCAAGGAGGATAGAGAGTGCCTTCTATCAGTGATGTAGAAGCAGACCACATGGGCAGTTGGGTAGAAACGTCATGAGGAGATGGTGTTGACTGCCACATCACCATGTCTAGAGGGGCTGGTGATGATGAATATGTTTTTCCCTTGTTTACTGTTGGAGGAAGGATCAGGGATGATCTCCCCCTTCTGGAGGTATGTACCCCAGATCTATTGTAGGGTGAATCAAATATGCTCTGTCTCACGTGAGATATGACCTGTGAGTGCACCATGTGGGTGAATGATTGACTTGGCCTTTTTGTTGATTTGGCCAAGTGACAGGTCATAAGTTTGATCATGGCCCCATGCACATCTTGGCTGTGAAGGAAGCTTCCAAGAAAAAAATTCCATAGCTTCTTCAAAGATACATTGCTGGTCTGCCTCCTTGGAACTTGGATGCTTGTCTGTGGGGCCCACATTGTAAGTCTACTGGTGATGTGGCTGGGTCAAGCCATTGTCCATGAATTTGCTTTTGAGTTCTAGGACTGGACATAAATCTATTTAAGGACTTGTTTTTTATAATGATCAATTAACCCTTTCTTGATGATCCTTTTTGTATTGACAGCTTGAGTTCTTCTTGAGATGTAATGAAGGTGTTAGTACTCTTGAAGGTGAAACGTGCGTCTGATTACGTTTTGGGTGGATAACACATACCTGTGAACGAATAAGGATTTGAAACCTTTGTGAGATTTTTGGTTTCACGGATTCTCTTCCAGAGGTGGTTAGCTTCATAGCTAATAAAGGGTTATGGGACCACACCACATGTTAGTGAAGTTTCACGCATGCAACCGCTAAGTAACAAGCAGTTAGAGCGCCTTCGCTCTCACCCAACTTCTCTGTTTGCAGGTCAACATCAATAAGACGGAAATAAGAAATACATGCACCTTTCTGTCTTGAGGGTTGAGATCAGCCTACACCAGCCTACATGTGCTTGCAATGCCCAACATGAACAGTGAAGGCTGTTGCCTCTATTGACCAACAGCCTAAAGCAACCTCAAACACAGGTGTATCGGAGTACATACCAAACAAAGCCATACGTCATATCTGTGGCTGTTTCTTTGGCTCTTTTGACCCCTATCACTGCTCCCTCTGCTTTTGTTTCCCCTTTAGCCATTGGAGGAGGTTTTGCAGGAAGTGCCACTGCTTTTTGAGGCACAGGAAGCCAAGAAGGTTATCCAGGGAAAAGACGTGGATTTCCACAAAAGGTCTGTATATAAGGGAGAGCTTCTGGAACTAGAGAACAATCCCGAACAAGGAGAGTGGCTCGCCCTCCTTGAGGAGGGAGACAAAGCACCAGCACACTGGCATGTGCATGGGCTGGGTGGTGTGATTGAGAGAGGAGCTGATGAAGATGACTCGGTGGGAATCAGAATCCGAGTCTAATGTAGCTGACCCTACCGACCAGAAGGAGGATGCCTCTCCCATCATCGACGACAAAGTAGACTAGTAGCCTTGAAATCAGCCACAACGACGAGCAGTGCAGGCCTCAAATCACCTTGTCAGCATTAGGATTCAAATAGGGGTGAATGGAAAGGCTTCAACTATTCGTTCCTGGTTCAAGAGCCTAGTCATACCTAGTAGTCATTGTATGTTAATGACTTGATTCTCTGCTCTAGTTCATTGGGGCTGCTAGATGATCTCAGGAGGGAGCTAAGAAGCAGGTTAAAGATGAAGGGCATGGGTCCTCTTAATTGCTATCTTGGAATTTCCATCAAGTATGAAAGATAAGAAGTTACCAGCAGCCTGAACTGGACAGAATACACTACATCCATCATCAAGTGCTACAACATGGGAGATTGCAAGCCTGCCAGGACACCCATGAGCTCGGACTGTAAGCTCTCTACATTGTTGTTCCCATCCAACAAAGCCTAGAAAAGTGACATTCTAGGAATTACATATCAGTATACAGTGGGAAATCTCATGTATCCCATGGTTGCAATCCGACTAGATAAAGCCCCATGCTCTTGGGCAGGTGAGCTGGTTTGTTGGCAAACCTGGTCCACTGCACTGGCAGGTTGTGAAACGCATCATGTGCTACCTTAAGGGGATGCCATATGTGGGGCTTTGGTTTGAAGGCCTTGCTGGATCTGCATCATTTTATCTCATGTGCTACACCGACCCTGATTGGAAAGGCAGGAGAGAATACAGAATTCCACCTCAGGATTTGCGTCTATGCTGAATGGAGGTACAATCAGTTAGGTGAAACGCAAGCATGAATTTACAGCTGAAGCAAAGTTCATCGCCTTGAGTGCTGTGTGCAAAGAGATGCACTGGCTATACAGCTTGCGATCTGAGATAAAGACACCACAAGGATTAGCAACTGTCATCAAGATTAAGAACATGAGCACCATTGACACGTCGAAGAACCAAGTCCTCTCTAGGCACACAAAGCACATTGAAATCAGCTACCAATATGCTCTGAACTTGGTCTTAAAGAAGACAATTGAGCTCGAGCATGTCCATGTCATGAGAGCCCCTTAGCATGCCCAGGTACGACGCCGGGAGGCGACAAAAATGTTGAAAAGTTGCCCCTCCTCATTACCAAGTGCGGCGTCGGGAGGTGCCAAAGAGCCACCAGAAAGAAGAAATCTACGCCGGTGGATCTAGAGGATTGAGGATTTCTTGATGATCTTCCCTGAAATTTGACAAGTCATTGAATCGGGTGGAAGTTGTTTCACTGGAATTGAATGAGTATCAAGGGATGTATGGCCTTCCAAAGTTGGGGTGTGCGCAACGGCTCTGGGAGCCGGCTACGACTCGAAATCTGGTGGATAATCGACCAGGCTGAGTAACAAAAGTACCATCTAGAGATTTTGCTCCAGAAGGTCTGCCCAAGCATCCGGTGGATAATCCACCAGATCCTGGCTGTGAAGGAAGCTTCCAAGAAAAAAATTCCATAGCTTCTTCAAAGATACATTGTTGGTCTGCCTCCTTGGAACTTGGATGCTTGTCTGTGGGGCCCAGGTCAAGAACGTTGGGTTCATCAACAACACAAAGTCAAGCAAGTTCATGATGGTCGCGAACAACAAGGTCAAACTATCAGCTCGCCAAGGCAATGTAGATGTGGAGTGGTGGTTGGTGGAAAGCAGGTGCAGGGAATAATGAAAGACGTACAGCACTTACCTGGCTTGGCTAACATTCTAAGAGTCAGCCGCTTGAAGAAAAGGGGATACAAGGTGCTCTTTAGGAGAAAGGGGGCAGTCGTGCAGAAGGACGGTGGTGGTGGGACCGTGTTAGAGGCTAAGCGCAAGGGACATCTCTACATCATGGAGACCAAGGTGATCTGCATGGTGACAGATTAAGCAGAATTGCAGGAACGCACCATCAACATGGCCAAATGAGGGGGAGCTGATCTTGAGCTCTGGCACAGATAACTGAGGCATCCCTCACCTACAGTCACAAAGGTGATGGCAAAGTGCAAACTGGTACGTGACCTCTTCATCAATGGTACCGAAGAGGCAACAGATATAGCAACGCACAAAAAGTGCAATCCTTACATTTTGGGCAAGGCACGGTGCAAAAAATTCAACAAGAACGTGAATCACGCCTTGGACATGCTAGAGGTCGAACAGAGCGATGTAAGCAGACCATTCAAAATGGTGTCAAAGAGCGACGCGTGTTACATTGTTACCTTCATACATGACTATAGCAGAAAAACTCTACGTGTACTTCATGAAGCGAAAAGGTGAGGTCTTAGACCAGCTCAAGGAGCGTCGCACTCTGGTACGCATAGAGTAAGGAAAAACACACAGAAGCCACCAAGGATATGATTTCAGATCATGGTGGTGCACTAGGAGTAGAAGCCAATGCAGAGGAATTTGATAATGATCATGCTAATGAGGAGATCCACCGGAAGAATCTTGCGCATGAGGCACAAAGGTTGTTAAGGCGCACACTCACAATAGAGGATGCATAGGGCATCAGTGGAAACATCACTTGACGCGCCATCCGTTTGGGCAATGTTTTGCTAGAGCACAAGAGATCCTCAGGTGGCCGTCTGGTTGATGAGTAACCATAGGGTACACAGTTGGAGGGATTGTGGCAAAGCGATAAGGCATCACCAAAACTGCCGTGCCGCAGTGGAAGGTAGCGGAAAACAAGGAAGCGCTTCGTCGCAAGCACCGGCCGATGGATTGGCATGATGCAGTACATGCTGGCTACATCAACAAAGCTGAAAACCATGGAAGAGGTGCTTGTGTAGCCCAAAGCGGAGCAATAGGACAGAGCAATTAAATTGGAGCTCGCGTCCATCACGGAAAATTACACGTGGGAGCTGGTTGGTAGGCCAAAAGATGCCAAGGTCATCGGCTGAAAGTGGGTCTTCAAGACCAAGTTCAGAAAGGAAGGTATGGTTGACAAATACAAGGCATGGCTAGTGACTACGGGATACGCATAGAGTAAGGACGAGCACTCAAATGAGAAGTTTGCTCCAGTCGCCAACTTCACAAGCACCCAAGAAATCCTTGTAGTGGCAGCTGCGAAGGAGATGGAGCTCCACCAAATGGATTTTTAGATGGCCTTCCTCAATAGCATCATCGACAAAGAGATCTAAATGGAGGTACTAGAGAGGGTGAATGCACCGGAGGGCAAGGTATTCAAGCAGGGGAAGCCCTTATACAGGCTCAAATTGTTGGTTTGAGGGTGAGTGTGCACCCTGGAGGGTCCCTAGCAGTGGCTGGTTCACACCACCAATTGTTTTTGGAGAGAATGAAACTGTGGAGGCAACTGGTTCCAAGGATGGCAGAAAACTGGTCAGAGATTGAGGCAATAGTTTTGGCCTCAATTGGATGGGAATTAACACTTTTTCAAGGCTCACAAGCAGTGGCATTTTATAGCCACTGATCTAAGCTTTCCAGAACACCAAAGCATGCCAGATTTGGAGCTTCC
>SZWC01002739.1:5206-37744 GCA_023375785.1 Penium margaritaceum
GCTGCTGCGCTGCTCGCTGCTGCTGCTGCCGCTGCTGCCGCCGCTGCTTCTGCTGCTGCAGCTGCGCTGCGGCTGCTGGTGCTGCTGCTGCCGCTGCGGCTGCTGTTGCCGCCGCCGCCGCTGCGGCTGCTGCGCTGCTGCTGCCGCTGCTGCTGCTGCGCTGCTGCTGCTGCGGTTGTTGTCACGCTGCTGCTGCGGCTGTGGTTGCTGCGCTGCTGCTGCAACTCAGCTGCTGTGGCTGTGGGAGGACTGCTGGCACCGCCGCCGCCACGCCTCTCTGCGTGGTGGTACGCGTCGCTGCTGCTGTCTCTGCAGCTGCGGTCTCACGTTGACGGCGGTCGACAGTCTCCAGCGGGTCCCAGAAGATCTGCTGCAGCGGTGTCTCTCACTGCTGCTGCTCTGCTGCGTCTCTGCTGCGCAGCTCGGTGAGATCTGTCTCACCGCTCTGATACCATGAGAAACTGCTAGGAAGCTTCCTAGCCTTGCTGTTGCTGACGTGGCGACAATGTCCAGTCAGCTAACGCACTAGCAAGCAGGCAGGTGCAGGAAACAGCAAGGATCTGGCTAGGGAGACGCGCAAAGTCTCATAAGCTTCAGTAGCTTAGTAAATGCAGAGAGAAATGACAACTGACAGGTCCAGGGCATAAACACCTGCCGCGGCGCACGGCGGGTGTCGCACGCGGCAGTCCAAGAACTGTCCTAAAACCGGCCCAAAACCACTGTTTTGGCCGTAACTCTGCGCACACATGTCAGAATCCTACGCCGTCTGAACCTAGACGTGCAGAATCAAAAGACGCACGTAACGACTGGTCACATGCATGCATCCATCGACTGACAGTGAGTGTGTAATGCAAAAACACGCAAATGGCCCTCATGCCCAGTCCGCCGAAAAAGCGCCTGCAAGACGTAGAAGTCACAGCAAGGAGTCCCGGTGACATCTGGGGCTCTGGAACAGTGGTCGGTCAGCTCCAGACGGGTAGTCCGCCGCCTGTCGTCGCGCTGGTGTCACCAGGGCCGCCTGCCTCAGGGATCTGCACGAGTATGGACACGGCCGAGTGGTCACAGTAAACTGTACAGGAACTGCACAAAGCACAACAACAGGCATACCGGCTCCTCGGTTGTCCGAATGACAAACCGAAAGGAATGCCAGGTGTAGAAACAGAAACTCCAAGCAACTGGATCATGAATGAGCAAGGATCGTGCCATTGAGAAAATGGACCCCGTTGATGTTACTCGGCAGCTTCCTAGCACAGATGTGTGTGACGTGCCAAGAGAGCACACTAGAACATAAGGCACATCATGGATGTGATAAATGTTTGACTTAAAGCTTAGGTCAAAAGTTTGCCTGAGCTTTAAGTCAAATGTTTGCCTTAAAGCTCAGGTCAGAGTGAGAGGGAGTGAGAGAGACTTGGCAACCGGTGAGCATGCACTCGCACCAAGCATCACGCTCGAGTGGGCATGTGCCGCCACCTGGGGGTCGAGCCCGACTGCTCGGTATTAAACCAAGGGCGGTTACTCACCAGTGCATAGCATGGTGGCCCCCTAAGGATCAGCACCCGGGTAATATGCAACTCCCCCAGAAACACTCAGAGGCAAGACATGCATGATGCTAGGAGCGGCAGTGAGAATGTACGAACCTTGGCATCTACCGCATCAAAGATGGAGAGTCAAGCAATGGCCATGTATGTGCCAGAGGGCACTCCTGGGTGCGGTAGCTCCTTCATGACACCAGAGGCTCCAGTCAAGGTGGGCTTGTGTCATGTGTCCCTAGGTGAGGCCATTGTTAGTTAATCTGTACAATGTGTGCGCATGGAGGGGGAGACAAGAGGGCATAGAGATGTGAGTGGCCAACGAACTTCAACACTCCCCAAGGACCCGCAGGCAAACAATCCCACACACATGGAGGCACCACAAGATGTGATGAACAGAGACATGAAAGATTCATCATGCGACTCAACCTGGGTCATGGGGACATGTGAGACCAACGGCGTGAACAACACTTTTTAAGACAATGCGACTAAGGGCCTTGGTAAGAAAGTCAGCTCTCTAAGAACGTGTGTCTACCCAAGCAACTTGAACAATGCCAGCAGCAATGCACTCACGAACAAAGTGATGCCTAACATTGATGTGCTTGGTACGTTAGTGATGCATGCCACTATTCTTGGCAATGGCCTTTGTGCTTTCATTGTCGCAGCGCAAAGTGATGCAACGGATGGGAACACGCAATTGCTGCAATAGATGACCATGGCAAACAGCTTCACAAGCGCCTGCCCGAAGGGCAACATACTCAGCCTCAGTTGTGCTGCGGGCAACACACTCTTGTTTGCCACTTTTCCAGGAGACTGCAGTTCCACCAACTATGATGATGTATCCCAGTCTGCTGCATGCATCAGAGTCATGTGCCCAGTCACTGTCAGAGAAGCCGTCAACCATGACTGAGGGTTGCGCACGGAAGTATAGACCAACACGGGGTGAAGAGAGAGCATACCATACAACTCGCAATGCGGCCTCAAGATGAAACTCACGGAGACATTGGGAGAATTGAGACAAGATGTTCACAGCAAAGGCAACATCAACATGTGTGGTGGTAGCAAGGTACATCAGAGAACCGATGACCCTGAGGTAGTCAGTCACGTCAACTGTCTCCCCCAGTTTCGACGAATCTAAGGACTTCAGTAGTGATTGACATGAGGGGGTCATGGGTATGGAGGCTGTAGGGACAACAGCTGCGAGGAGCGGGCCAAATCGCTCCCCCAAGCTGCGAACATACGCCGCTTGGTCAACGTGCAGGGTGCGACGTGTGCAATCACGCTTTAGTTCCATGCCAGGGAAGACACGGGCTGGACCTAGGTCTTTCATTTTGTATGTTGCTTAAAGCAGGGACTTTGCAACTGTGACGGACGCTGCGTAAGGGGATGCAATGAGGAGATCATCAACATGGACCAGGATGGCAACAAGTGGTTTGGTAGGGGCAGTGAGAAACAAGGCAGGGTTCACGTGGCTTCTTCGGAAGCCTCCCTTTTTGAGTGATCTCTTGGTTCCGGCAGCGCGGAGACTGCTTGAGAACATAGAGGGCTTTGCGTAGGTGCCACACACAGTTTGTGCCATCGGAGAAACCGGGCGGCTGCACCATGTAGATTTCCTCGTCCAACCTACCATGCAAGAAGGCATTGGTGACATCCATCTGCTCCAGCTCCCAGTCATGCTCGGCAACTAGGCTGAGCAGTGCCCTGGCAGTTCTGTAGCTTCCGACTGGGGTCAATATCTCGTCAAAGTCAATCCCAGGAATGTGGGAGAACCCTTTTGCAGTGAGACGCGCTTTGTACCGTTCGAAAGTGTTGTCAGGGTTGAGTTTGCGACGATATACCCATTTGGCCACGACAGCTTTGCGGCCTGGTGGGAGATCCACCAGCTCATACATGCCATGCTCAGACATTGCATCAATTTTGGTCTTCATGGCTTGTTCCTACAAAGGAAAATCAATGGCTGTGCAAGCTGCTTGCACAGCCAGAGGTTTAGGTGCAAGGGGATAGAGGCCGGCAATAGTAAAACACGAGGCAACATACCCAGCTACAGACAAAGAGAGAGTTGAGTGGAACTCTTGTTCAACGAGGGAGTAGCCAAGGGGAGTGTTGGGATGCACGACAAAGACAGCCGCGGACAAGGCAGAGGTTGCAAGACCAAGAGCACGAAGGCCAGGGTCACCAGAGACAACATGGTGAGAGTGAGAGGGATGTGCCCTTCGGCGACCACCACGCGTGTAGGGTGAGGTAGGTGGGACGGACGGGACACGCGAGGATAACGGAGGGGATGGCGCACGGGGAGGAGAGACAGAGGTGGCAAAGTGCTCAGAGAGATCAGGAGGCACAAAGAGAGTGGTGGACTCCGAGGTAGTGGACGAGTCAGAGTGAACAGAGGGTCAAAGGGAGCCAGAATATGGGGACTGAGAGAAAGGAGACTCCGAGGAGGCTGTGGAATCCGACGGCGTAGGGACGGACGAGGACGTAGGCCCCGAGGACGCAGAGGGCCCAAAGGGGGCGGAGGAGGCAGGGGATGCCGAGAAACGCACGGAAGGGAGAACACACACCCTAGAGGGAAGAGTGCTGCCCCCACCTTGAGAGATGGAGAGAGAGACACACCGAAGCGAGGAGCATCACGCTCCAACAGGTGTTCAAAGAAGAGTGCATCGCGTGACTCAATGACACGACCCTGAGAGGGATTCCAGAACCTCCATGCCTTAGAGAATGGGGAGACACCAAGGAACACGCACAAACGGCCACGGGGAGACAGATTACCATCTCGTTGGTCATCCGTGAGCCACACGAAAGCAAGGCTCCCCCATACACGAGCCAGACTGAGATTAGCACGTCGACCCGTCCAGCGTTCAAAAGAGGTGACGGTGTGAGGAAGAGGACCATGAGGGATCCGGTTTCAGACCCACATCATGTAGGACATGGCTTCAAAGGTGAACAAGGGGGACTGGCCAGAGGCGGAAAGAAGAGAGCGCACACAGTGAGCAAGGGTGCGGTTCCAGCGTTCGGACACGCCATTTTGCTGCGGAGTGTAGGGAGCAGACGACTTAACATGAACACCACGAGACTCAAGGAAGTGAGAGGTAGCAACAAAAAATTCACTCCCTCTGTCACTACAAAACACGCCCAAGGGACAACAACAGGCACGCTGGGCTTGAGGAATCCAAGTTTCAAGGACGTCAGTGACGTCACTTTTGTGGCGGAGGACAAAGACCCAACGATACATAGAGAAATCATTTGTCAAGCAGAGGATGTAGCGACCAAGACCACCAAGGAAGTTGTGGGGCAAGAGACCCATGACATTAGCATGAATGGGGTCAAGAGGATGGGAGGATGTGGACTCCCCAGTAGAGAAAGGTTAACGGTGCATCTTGCCACTGGTACAGTCAAGACAGATTGAGGAGCAGGGAGAGGCAAAGATGGTTGGATCAAGTCCAGCACCAGGCCGAAGGCGGAGAAGGCCCTGGATGGCGGCAGTGTGGATGTGACAAAACCGATGATGTAAGAGATAAGCATGGGTAGGAGATAAGGAGGGTGCAACATGATCAAGGGAAGAGGTAGCGGAAGACGAGGGCAATGAGAGAGGGACACAAAATAGGTGGTCACAGTACACTCCACGAAGAACAATGGGGCCGGATTAGCATAAAGAGATCAAGGAAAGGCTACGGCTGGACAAGAAGTCCATGCCCTGGTCGTCAAGGTGGTCATGGAGAGCAAACTAACCTCAAGGTCGGGAATGTGCAGCACGTCAAGAAGATAGACAGTGCTCTCGGGGCCAACAAAGCGAATGACACCAACACCGTGAATGAGGAGAAGTTGGCCAGAGCCAGTTTGCACAGAACAAACCAAGCCAACGGGCTCGAGAGACACAAAGGATGAGCGACAGGAGGTCATGTGATGGATGGCCCCGGAATCGATGATCCAAATGTCGAGAATGAGAACACAGCGAATGTGTTGGATTGAATGAATGAGGGAGAGCTAGGATAACTTGTAGCCTACGTAGTAAAGCAAGAAGCTAAACAGCAAGTGGGGTGAGGTGAGGTGTTGTGAAGGTGAGGTGGTGGGAAGGTGAGGTGGGGAGGAGGTGAGGTGTGGAGTTGATGTGGGGAGGTCAGGTGGTGGGAAGGTGAGGTGGGGAGGTGAGGTGTTCAAAAAAGGTGAGGTGGGGAAGTGAGGTAGTGGGAAGGTGATGTGGTGGGAAGGTGAGGTGGTGGGAAGGTGAGGTGGTGGGGAGGTGAGGTGATGGGAAGGTGAGGTTGCCCAGATTTGGGGAAAGGATAATGCGGGGTGAAGTAGCGGTGTAGCCTGCTTGAGAAGAGGGACAAGGTGGGGCAGTCCCTAGATGGGATAATGCATGGAGTAGGTTTGGAGGTAAATGGGCGGGGTAGNAAAGGTGAGGTGGGGAAGTGAGGTAGTGGGAAGGTGATGTGGTGGGAAGGTGAGGTGGTGGGAAGGTGAGGTGGTGGGGAGGTGAGGTGATGGGAAGGTGAGGTTGCCCAGATTTGGGGAAAGGATAATGCGGGGTGAAGTAGCGGTGTAGCCTGCTTGAGAAGAGGGACAAGGTGGGGCAGTCCCTAGATGGGATAATGCATGGAGTAGGTTTGGAGGTAAATGGGCGGGGTAGCTTAAGAAGGGGCAAATAGGCGGGATAGCCTATGTGAGGGGTGAAATGGTGGGCTGGGTTGGGGAACATTGCTCATGGGGGAATTTGAACGTGTGAGGTGAGTCACAGAAATCAAGGTGAGAAGCAAGAGTCTCAGATTTCACTGACTCACCCGTTAGAATCTTGGTGCTCACGTTGACACCCCTTGAAGCTGAGGAGGACGAAGGCCGAAGAGAGGAAGGAGGAGGTTGTGGTCTTTGTGGGAGAGGGCCTTGGTGAAGATGTCCACCAAGTTGGCTGCGGAGGACACGTGGCGGACGTCCAGGTGACCAGCCTGCACTTGCTCGCGGATGTAGAAGTACCGAAGCTCGATGTGCTTGGTACGTGCGTGGAACACCGGATCCTTGGTGAGGGCGATGGTGCTGGCGTTGTCGCACCACAAACGGGGCTGAGGTTAAGGATGACCAAGCTCGCAGAGGAGGGTGCGAAGCCAGGTGGCCTCCTGTGCCGCCATGGTGCCGGCATAGAGTTCCGCCTCGCAAGAGGAAAGAGAGACGGAAGAAGATCGAGTGGATCGCCAACTGATGAGACCAGAACCAAGGCGGAAACCATAGCCTTGGGTGGAACGGCGATCCGCTTGGTCGTCCGTCCAAGAAGAGTCAGTGAAACCCTTGAGAGAGATGTCCGGGGATCCACCAAGAGTAAGGCCGTATTCTTGAGTGGAGTGGACGTAGCGGAGGACCCGTTTGGCTGCACACCAGTGGTAGGTGGAGAAGCGGCCTAGTCCAACAAAGCGAGAGAGGACGCTGAGAGAGTAGGCCAGGTCAGGACGGATGCAGACCATAGCATACATGAGACAGCCAACCAACTCAGGAAAGGGGTCCAAGGAGGGGGTGGTGGTGGGGACAGAGGGGTCGGTGAGGCCGTGCTCCGTGGAGAGAGGCGTTGTCGCACCGTTGGATTAGAGGTGTCCAAATCTGAGGAGGATGGTGTTGATGTACGTTTCTTGAGTGAGGGTGACGGTGCGGTTGGGGCGGTCCTGTCGAACCTCCATGCCCAAGTAGTGGGTGAGCTCGCCGAGATCCTTCATGGTAAATTGTTGCATGAGGGCTTCTTTGAGGGCAACGAGCTCGGCGAGGTCACTAGAGGCAAGTGTCATGTCGTCAACATAGGCGAGAAGGAAGCAACCGGAAGAGGTAGTGCGGATGAAGAGACTAGCGTCGGACTGGACAGCGTGGAACCCGAGAGAGATGAGAGCAGATCGGAGTTTGGAGTGCCACTCTCAGGGTGATTGTTTCAGGCCATAAACGGGTCGATGAAGGTGCCAAACAGCGTCGGAGAGGGTGGTGGGATGACCTTTGGGAGGTTCAAGAAAGATGGTCTCATGAAGATCACCTTGAAGGAAAGCGGCGGAGACATCCATGGAGTGGAGCTCCACGTCGCAAGCGGCTGCAATGTGGAGGAGGGTGCGGAAGGTGGTGAGTTTGGCCGTGGGAGAGTAGGTGTCAAAGAAGTCAACGCCATGCCGTTGAGAAAAACCCTTGGCAACGTACCGGGCTTTGAACTCGACGGGCTTCCCAAGGGCGACTTTGACCCGGTAGATCCACATACCCACCACGTTGGTGGTGGGAGGGCGGGAAACCTCTGAGTAGGTCCAGGTGGACTGAAAGTTAGCGAGTTCATTTTCCATGGCAATGTGCCACTCCGCGGCATGAGGCCCACCAAGAGCTTTCTCATAGGTGGCGGGAACCGGGATGGGAGGGGAGGGAGTAGTGGTGACGGAGAGGAGAAGAGTGGATGGAGGAGAGAGGGTGGGGACTGAATTGTGGTGAAAATCGGGAGGGGAGGGACCGTGGTGAAGCCAATGAGGAAGAGTAGAACGGGAAGTTGTGAGGGAGAGAACTTCTTTGCGACGTTCCTCAACAAGACCAAGGTCACCACCGCGAAGGAGGGGTGGTTGAAGGCGGGACGAGCGACGAGGGCCGGTGGAAGGGCGAGGCGGAAGCGTGGGTGGGGAGGAGGGAGGGAGGGAGGGAGGGAGAGGAGGATGAAGGGGGAAGGAGGCCAAGACAGCGAAGCTCGCGAAGGCCGATGGGGGGATAGGAAGAAGGGNGGAGGGGAAGGGGGGAAAATCGTGGACATAGGAGGAGAGCGGGGAGGAGAGGGAGGAGGAAGAATGGAGAATCCGGGAGGGGAGGATGGATGTGAGGTAGAGGGAGGAGGGGATGAACCGGCAAGGGAGGAAGTGGGGGAAGGACTCGGAGGAGTCATAGAAGATGGGGTCGGAAGAGGTGGCGGAGAGGGGAGGACATCGAAGTGGGCCCACTCAAGAGCGGGTGTGGAGTGAGAGGTAGCGGGGAGGAAGTGGAGGGTTTCGTCGAAGGCGGCATCAGTGCTATGCATCTCTTGTCCAGTGGCGGGGTCAAGGAACACGTAGCCGGTCGATTTTGGAGCAAAGCCCACAAACATGTAAGGGGCGGCGCGTGGGTCAACCTTGGAAGTGTGTTGCTGTGAGCGTTGGTACTTGTTGAGGAGCACGTACGCCGTAGAACCCCACACACGAAGATTGGAGACGTCCGGTTTCTTACCGAACCACACCTACCATGGAGTAACATCCGGAAGAATAGAGGAAGGGTAGAGGTTGTGGACGCGGGAGGCGTAGCGGAGAGCGTACGCCCAATAAGATTTTGGTGCCAAAGCATGAGCAAGGAGTGTGCGGATGATGGCGAGGAGGACGCCGTTGCGGCGTTCGGCAATGCCGTTTTGTTCGGGTGAGTCGGGAAGAGTGAGTTAATGGTCAATGCCGTGGTGGTCACAATTCTCCGAAAGGAGAGTGGAGAGGAATTCGCCTCCACAGTCGGAGCGGAGATGGAGATTATTGCGCCTGAATCGGACGGATGCATGGTTTGCCCATGCAAGGAAAGCGTCTCGTGCATTGGATTTGGAGGCGAGCGGGAGTCCAGTTCCAAAGCGAGTAGATTCATCAACGATAGTGAGGAAGTAGGAGTGACCTTGGAGAGAGGTGGGGTGAATTGGGCCGACAAGGTCAAGGTGGACCAAGTCGAGAGGCTTAGGGGCACGGGAGGGGTGAGGGGGATGGGAGGTGGCTTTGAGCTTGCCGAGGGTGCAAGAGGGACAAATGGGAGCGGGGAGAGTGGGAATAGGTGAGAGATGCGGGAGACCAACGACCATGTTCTTGGATTTGAGGCGTTGGAGGGTGGCAAAGTTCGGATGGCAAAGTCGGTGATGGTGGAGGATGAGAGGGTTGGAGATGTGACAGTACAAGCAAGTTGGAGAGGGAGAGGCGGCAAGGGCGGATTGTGAGCAAGGAGCGGAGAGGTGGTAGAGGTTGTTTGAGAGGCGGAAGGTGGTGAGATGAGAGCCGGAGGAGGAAGTGAGATGAGCTTCGGTGCCGAAGGCGGGAAAGGTATTGGTGACGCCTTCTTGTTGGAGTTGGCGAACCGAGAGGAGATTAGTGCGAAGGGAGGGAACATGGAGGCTGGAGATAGATCCATGAGGGGAAGCGGGTGATGAGAGGGTCGCTTGGGAATGACACGTGACACTCATGGAGGTGGTGGCCCCATTGATTGTGACGGGGGAGGACAGGGGAGAGATGTGATCGGCATCTCAAAGAGTGTGGATTGCCGCACCGGAGTCGAGTTTTTGTTCGGTAAAGAGGGAGGGAGACACGGAGTACATCGCAAATCCTGTGTTGATGTCATGAACAAGAGGGAGGGAAGTGCTAGATACCGGGGCCACATAGCTTACAACGGAGGGGGGCTTCCATGAAGCTTGGCGGTCGTGGCGAGCCTTGGAGCGGATGTTCGTCCAACGAGGACGGTCGTTGTACTTGCGGTTGGACGATGCCGCAAGCCACTGGTCTGTTTGGGCGTGGTCACATGTGGACTGAGGGTGGTTGAGGCCACCGCACACAGTGCCCTGGAGCGGGCCATGGAGAGGTGCATATTGGCACGCCGGAAACTTGTTGGGACGGATGGGAGAGGCATAGACTGAGGTGTCACCGAAAGGAGGAGGCGGTGCGTGGAGGTTCATGGCCGCGCTTTGGTGTTGATGCTTTGTGGCGAGTTTCAGGAAGGCAAGAAGAGAGCCGCCCATGGCGGCAACGGAGGCCATGAAGGGAGAGTTAAGAGAAGGCGGGTGGGTAGCTGGGGAGAGAAAAACAAATAGGTCAAAAAAGTGAGAAGTGTCCTTTCTAATTTTTTTTGCGATGGAAAGGTTGAGGAGGAGGCCAGCTAGGATGGGGCCCAGAATATTTTGGAGTGGGAGCACCGAAGGCAAAACGTTCGCGACGGATGAGGTCGGCAGAAATCTGGCAATGTCCGGGAGAGCCAAAGGAGAATCCGAAAACAGATTTTTTTGCGATGAAAAAGTAGAGGATGAGTTTGACTCCAAATAGCTCCAAAAAGAATTGGAGTAAGAGGACCGAAAGCAAAACGCTCGCGATGGAAGTCGTGGAGAGAAAATCGCCGATGTTGAGGAAAATCCTGAAAATGGATTTTATTGCGGTGGAAAGGTAGAGGGGGAGGTGAACTGCAATTAGCTCCAGCCAGAATTGGCTTTGAAGCGCGGACGACGAAACGCTCGTGACGGACGTGTGCTGGAGCGAAGTTATGGCCGTGGTGGAGACGGCAGAGGGAGTCGACATTAGGGTCACTTGAGCTCTGGTACCATGTCGAGAATGAGAACACAACGAATGTGTTGGATTGAATGAATGAGGGAGAGCTAGGACAACTTGTAGCCTACGTAGTAAAACAAGAAGATAAATAGCAAGTGGGGTGAGGTGAGGTGCTGTGAAGGTGAGGTGGTGGGGAGGTGAGGTGGTGAGAAGGTGAGGTGGGGAGGAGGTGAGGTGTGGAGTTGATGTGGGGAGGTCAGGTGGTGGGAAGGTGAGGCGGGGTGGTGAGGTGTTCAAAAAAGGTGAGGTGGGGAGGCGGTGAGGTGTGGAGTTGATGTGGGGAGGTCAGGTGGTGGGAAGGTGAGGTGGGGAGGTGAGGTGGTGGGAAGGTGAGGTGGTGTGAAGGTGAGGTGGTGGGGAGGTGAGGTGGTGAGAAGGTGAGGTGGGGAGGAGGTGAGGTGTGGAGTTGATGTGGGGAGGTCAGGTGGTGGGAAGGTGAGGTGGGGTGGTGAGGTGTTCAAAAAAGGTGAGGTGGGGAAGTGAGGTAGTGGGAAGGTGATGTGGTGGAAAGGTGAGGTGGTAGGAAGGTGAGGTGGTGTGGAGGTGAGGTGATGGGAAGGTGAGGTTGCCCAGATTTGGGGAAAGGATAATGCGGGGTGAAGTAGCGGTGTAGCCTGCTTGGGAAGAGGGACAAGGTGGGGCAGTCCCTAGATGGGATAATGTATGGAGTAGGTTTGGGGGTAAATGGGCGGGGTAGCCCAAGAAGGGGCAAATAGGCGGGGTAGCCTGTGTGAGGGGCAAAATGGTGGGCTGGGTTGGGGAACATTGCTCATGGGGGGATTTGAACGTGTGAGGTGAGTCACAGGAATCAACATGAGAAGCAAGAGTCTCAGATTTCACTGACACCAGAGGCCAAGGGCTGCACGAGTGGTGCATAGAAGGAGGCATACAGCCACAGATCCACAAAGGGGAAGGGAAGAGATGCCACCAAGGTGAGCGTGGATTGTGTGAGACTGCTACTCTTCAATCCAATCACAGTCATCAGGCAAGGTCCCCTCAACAACCCCAGATGCAGCACCCCTAAGGGTGGTGCCAGACTAACAGAGAGACACACAGGACTGACCACTCACACTCTCACCTCCCTGAGAACGAAGATGAAGAAGCTCCGCTAGGCGACGCTCAAGAGTGCGCTCCTCGTCATGGCGGTCAGAGAAGCGGTCGGAGGACCGTTCGGAAGAGCGGTCGGAGAAGTGACCTTCATCAAGGGTCCAAGAAGGTGCAGTGTAGTAGGAAGTCGAAGGACCGTAGTACGAAGGGCCGGACGGGGGCAGAATCCAGCCTTAAGAACTGGCAGGCAACGGTGACAGTTGGTGTGGAGCAAGAGTGGTGGTGAGCACGAAAGCAAAGGAAGACGACGAGGAGGGTCCCATTGTGACTGTTGTCACGACCGAGGATGAAGTCATGCCTCTGCGTACCCAATGGGCATGCATGGAGGATGCCAGGCGAACATCGTCACAAGGAGCTAGACACTTGGGCACAGAGTAACCAGTGGCACCACAGTTCCAGCAGGTGACATTGGTGCTGGTGGTGGTGGAGATGGAAAGGGGCTTGCCACCCCGGCCACCCCCACGCCCTTTACCACCGCAGCCACCTCCGCGACTTGACCCGCCACTTGCACCCCGAGAGGCCGCTTGAATGGAATGAGATACAGAAGGAGAAGAAGAGGATGGACAAGAGGAGGGTGAGGTGGTGACTGCAGCGAGGGTTGCGCGATGCATGTGCTTGTTCTGCAAGCCATTCCACCAATTGGTGAGACGTGAAGCAGTGAAGTCATAGAGGGGTCCGATCCCAAGCGGAGTTTCAGCAAGGACCGGAGTGGCAGCAAGACACTCGAGCTCTGCCTGAGAGACGTGAAGGTAGAGATCAGAGAGTTCAGGGATGAGACCAGCAACAATGGACACGCAGGCGTAGAGAGGGCCGGGAGGTGCCTTGCCTAGGTCGCGTAGTAAGTGCAGACTGTGCGTCTAATACTCGCCTGCAGTCTCATCTGCCCGCATTTGGAACGTGTTGAACTACACAGTCACAGCACTCTGGGCTGCATGCTCAGTCACAGGCTTGCAACGGCAAATTAGGGCATAGGTACCAACAGGATCAGCAGTTGTACCGTGTGTAGGATCAGCATTGTATGTGCCGTGTTGTCAAGGAGGCTTACAAGGCCTGCACTGATAAGAGCCCACACAGCCCAGGCTGCCTTAGATGGTTGAGGAACAAAAGGCGGCTTTGGGGGGAAGTAGTACTCCCACAGCAGTTCACCTTGGGCCCACGCACTGAAGTGTGTCTTTCACAAGGTGAACGTGAGTTTGGAGGTATACTGTTGTGGTGGTGTCTCGAAGTCCTTCTGCCTGGCAGGGAGAAGGACCCGAGTAAGAGCAACTGCGGAGAGAACGGAAGAAGAGGAGTTGGGAACACCACCACCGGGTGGAGCAGAGGATTCAGCAGATACAGTGCCCTGAACAGGGAGGATGGCAGCAAGGCCTGGGAAGGTGCGTAGGCGCTCTATCACAAGTGTTGTTACAGTGGTGGCTAATTTGTGTTGTGCTTGACGACCCTGTTACATGTCATCCTCAGCCTTACGTCCATCTGCCTGAGCCTCACTAAGGGCGGCTTGCAGGGCTGCTATTGTCTCCTCTGATGTGAGCGGCCAACGAAATTCAACACCCGTGAGGTGATTGCTGAGAAAACTTTGGAGAGCTTGCCGGCTGTGAGGGTACGCCAGCTACTGCTGACACTGTCAAATTAGTCTTCAAGTGTCCCAATATGCTGGCGAGACGTTCCAACAAGTCCAAAGGTCACCATGACACACACACTAACACTCATGACCAGCAGACGCCATTCACTGTTGGTGGGTCATTCATGCTGGCCTTTGGACTTGTCGCCATGGCTAGCTGGCATGTTGGGACACACAACGGTTGCTTGACAACATCAGCACCAGCTGGCGTGTCCTCACATGCTCTCCAGAGTTTTCTTGGTGACCACCTCCTGGGGTCCCTTTTCTCAATGGAACTGATCTTACTTTTTCATGATCTAGTTACATAAAGTTTCTGTTGCTGCACCTGGCGCTTCTTTTGGTTTGTCATTTGGACAACCGAGGAGCCAGTACGCCTGTCAGGTTCCCTTCTGATGTTGTTTTGGAGCTTGCATGCGGGTTACTCTATTTTCTGACCGGTTGGTTAGACTCGCCCACTTAGTTGTGTGCCGGTGGGTGAGACTAGATACATACACTTGTCTAACCTGTTTCTCCACTCTCTAACTTCTACATCATCTCTCCACCTTTCAGAGTACCGACTATCATGATGTGTTCTATATAGCATGCCCTCTCTCACGAAATGT
Organism: Penium margaritaceum; assembly: GCA_023375785.1. Taxonomy (NCBI): domain Eukaryota; kingdom Viridiplantae; phylum Streptophyta; class Zygnematophyceae; order Desmidiales; family Peniaceae; genus Penium; species Penium margaritaceum. The sequence continues at coordinate 19,368 of SZWC01002739.1, forward strand.
TACTAAAGGGGTTCCTCTATTCCCTCATGGTATCAGAGCAGTGGAGAGACACAACCTTTTCTTCCAGCACATGGCATACAACAGCGATATCGGAGTCATCTGGTCTGGGCCGGGCTGGGCTGGGTGGGACGTACAAGTCCTGGCAACGTGGAGGCTCTCAGCTGAGAGCTCACGTCACGTATTTCTCCGGTAGAGCCGGAGGACAAATGCTACCAATCTTTTTGGGACTTTCCCTTGTCGCGGCTGCCTTCTTGGCGGCCACGTAATCATGGTGGCGGCTTAGGCGACCTCCGCAGCATCAACAACCGCTGCCGTGGCCACCGGGCTTGCTTCATCACAGCGGGTGCAACCACACTCAGCAGCACCAATGGTGACATCAGCAACAGTAGTAGCTGTAGCAACAGTGATGATGGAGCCACCAAATCTCTGGCTGCATTGCACCTACGTGCAACAACAAGTGCAGCTGCAGCATTAGCCGCACTAGGAGCAGCTGCAGCAGCAGTATTAGCTATAACAGCAGTAGCAATAGCAGCAGTAGCAGCATTAACATGAGCAGTAGCAGCAGCAGCCACACTCCCAACAGAAAATTTAGAGGCAGCTACAACAGTAATTGCTGCACCAGCAAAAGCTACAGCATCAGTAACAGCCGCCGTATTCCCAACAACAACCACAACAACAAGTGCAGCAGCAGCTAGAGCAACAATCACTGCAACTCCATTACCCGCACCAATAGTAGCAGCTACAGTAGCAAAAAACAGCAATAGCTGTCGTATTCACAGAAGCAGCTCTAGTTCCAGCTACAACAGTAGTCGTAGTAGTACAGCAGCAGCAGCAGCAGCAGAAGCTATAGTAGTAGCTGCGGGCACAGCAGCAGTGCTCGCCCGTGCCGGCCCAGCTCATCAGCCGACAAGAAGTTGCCCTGCAGCTTCGCGATCTCACCTGTTGACGGCCTCGGTCGACAAGCTCGTCGATTGATGAGCTCGTCGATAGACGGGCTCGCCGCTTGATGTTCTCACAACCTTTTCCTTTTTCTGCTAGCCAGGTTCAAGCGCACATCCCCTACCATAAGAAAAACTGGTGGGGAGAGGCAATGAGTCTTATCACACCTCGAGTGGACCCGGTCAGGCCCACATTGCCGAATTTGTTGGTGGCCTATGTTTTTTCGTTCTTTCCAAAAAAATTGTTCCTTCTTTTTTTCATTCCTCTCATCCTTACCTACACGTGGTCAAGACTCGGGCATTCGCGGATTTGTTCCGTTGACTCGTGAGACTGCATCCCCTTTCACCCCCAGCCTCTCATCACATGACAAGGTCTCATATCGCATTTGTCACGTTGGGGCCTGTCGGTGATATTCGCTTTGTCCACACTGGCTCTGGCCAGATGCTGCCAGTTCAAGGCATTGGTGTTGTTCATTTTATTGATCCATCAGGTGTCGTCTTCTTTCATGATGTTCTCTTTGTCCCTACGCTGGAGGTTAGCTTTTTATGTGTCACTGCCTTGGATGATCAGGGCATGGACTTTGTTTTGTCTGGTGGCGTCGGCAATGTGTCACTGCAATCTTCTGGCCATCCTATCCTTTGCGGTCTATGTTGTGACAAATTGTATCGTGTGCCCTTACTTGCATCATTGCCCGCCGCCACTGCCATCGTGCATGTGCATGTTGTTCCCTTGCTTTCCCCTACGCACACACATTTGCTCCATCGCCACTTGTGTCACCTGCATACTGTGTCCATCCATAGCCTCCTATGTCATCAGCCTGCTCTTGGTCTTGACCCTGGCATATTTCCAGCGCCTTGCACTACTTGTTGCCTTGATTGTGCACGAGGCAAGCTGCATCACCCGTCCTTTCCTTTGTTTGACTCCCGCACATGCAACCCCTTGTCCATGCGGATGACATGTCTCCAGCCATCGGCCGGTAATCGACCGGCAGGTTACACGACAACCGGAGATCTGGTGGCGATTGATCTCCGATTGCTGAATCCACGGAAAACAGAAAACAATAACTTCAACAACAATCTCAACCGTTCGTGGCTAAAGCACACCCAGCTTCACTTGCCTGATGCTGAAGATCTCGGTGCACCCAAGATGGTCAGCGCTGACTGAGAACATCGTCACTGGCAACACACGTGTATCCACACAAGCAGAAGCATAAAGCTTACACCTCACGTAGTATCCTTTCTTTAACTGTTCCTCATGTTACTTGCACATGAGTTGATTTTGGATTGTACCTAGCACTGGGAACGAAAGAGTTGTTTCTAGTCTCTCCGTTACTCCTACGCTGGTGCTTGGATCAATGTGCAAGAAATTCAAGAACGTCCGCTGATGGCTTGGTCCCAGATTTCAACACTACCTCCTTTATTTCCCCTACTCTATGCACTCCTGTTACTCTTTTTAATGACTGGTGTACTCTTGCCTGAGCACAAACATCTGTTGCATAAAAGCCTCTGGCATGTTAGCATAGTTATTGTGTCGAAGCTCATTCTCACACAGCCTGGCCTCAGTCTTGATGCAACTTCCTTCAAGAAGTCACCCAAGATTGACCGCCTCTTTTGTGCCCAAGGCAAGATGTATCCTTGCACCTACTCTTACTGTATCTCATGGGCACTACGCCTCTTGGATTTGGTCCACTCAGACCTCATCAGTCCCCTCCCTGTTGTGTCTTGGTTAGGCCACAGTCAGTATGTCGTATGTCGACCAATGAATCTGCATTGATGCTTGATTTACACCCTGCACCACAAGAGTGATGTCGCTTTGGCTTTCTGTTGGTGGTTATTCACGGCGAAGCATTATTTGCACAAGAATCTACATGCATTTCTCTCAGCTTATGATGGGGAATACCTCGAGATGGAGACATAATGTATAGAGCATGGTGTCTTCCACCAGCCCTCCACCCCTTCCACACCCCAGCAGAATGGTGTGTCTTAGTGATAGAACCACATCGGGGAGGATGCAACCTGCACTGGGTGTGGTGTTGTAGAGCCCTTTAATTTTTCTGTGTTTACTTACATAACATAGGTCTTGAACCGCAATCCGCATGGTCCATGCCTAGATGTATGAGCTTTGGTTTAGACACCATACTCATCTCCAACTTGAAATTTTCTCAGGCTTCCTTGCCTACATATGGCTCATTAAGGACCCACAAGAAAGCAAGCTCTCAGCATAGGATCATATGTGTGCCTTTGTCGGCATCGCTTCGCGGTCAAGACCCTGGCGCTTCTGGGATCCTACCTAATTCCCCATCCTTCACTCTCATTACACCCTCTTCTTTCAGGCCCTCACCTACCGCGATCCTTTTTATGCCCTTTGAAAGCCAGCCCCTCTTCCCACGTTATGGATTCTTGGCGGGTCTGGAAGCCTCAACCAGTTTATGGGTCCGTCTAGGTATCCCTACCTACTGATCCATTTCCAGCTTCTCTCAATCCGGCCATTTTGGCCTTTCGACCCGTGTATACATGAGGTGTCTCTCGCCATGTGCTTCTGGATTTTCTTGCGCATGTGTCACCTTCCATGTTTTCCCATGTGCCTGCATCTTTGCCCGTTCCTGACGTTGTGCCTACGTCCGTGCCCGTGCCTGACCTTGCACCTACATCCAGATCCATGCCTGACCGAGAACCTACATCCATGTCCGTACATGACCTTAAGCCTGCATCCTTTCCTGAACCTGATCTCACATCTACACTTGCCTCGCCAGCGCCTGCCCCCCCTGAGCCTGCACCTACATTGTAGCCCAAGTCAGTGTCTGCTCCCACACCAGAGGTGAGCGCCTCGTTCAGTCATGAGCCTGGAGGCCACCTCCGTCCATTGCCTTCTGCGAGGTAGCAATCCTCGACCTCCACACTCAAACGGTAGACCCCGACCATCCAAAGCGAAGATGTTGACACCAAGGCCCTCGGAATTGGTGTTCAGCAGTCTCCCTTAAGGTGCACCATGCATGCCCGTTTGGTCATGAGCTTGTCAGACATGAATTTTCGATTTCTTGCAATGGTGTTTCCAACTTGGATGGGATCTGGTCCACACCAAATGTGTGTGTTTTTCCCATTCACACCTCTCCCTCTTTGTTCCCTGATCCACGTACATTGGAGGAGACGTTCTTGGCTGAGGGTGCAGCTCTCTTGCGAGGATGAGCTCAAGGCCATCAGAGAGCATGATGTCCATGAGCTCTTCTGTCTTCTGCCAGGACGGAAGCTATCCAAGCCAAGTGGATCTTTGCAAGAGGGTGAAGCCGGATGGCTCACTGGACTGCTACAAGGCTTTCTTGATGGTCCAGGGCTCTTTTCAGGTAGGGGTGTCGCCTACACGGACATGTTTGCCCCTGTTGGACGCATGACCATTGGCCCAGGGCTCTTGGACGATATGGTCCAACACCAGTGGGAGCTCCATATAATGACTACAAATATCACATTTTCCCATGTTATGCTAGATGAGGTGATCTACCTGGTGTAGTCTCCTGACTTTGAGGATGGAGCAAAGTTTTGGTACCTCCGCAAGGTGCTATATGAGCTCAAAATTTCACTGAGATGCTGGAACCAGGAAACTAAAGGCACCCTATAGTGAGAGGGATATGTCCAAAGTGAGGCTGACACATCGCTGTTTTCACGTCTGTCACTTGGCCCATTGACCACCATTCTGGTCTATGTACATGAACTCCTGATCGTGTCTCCATCCTCAAAGGCCATGAAGGAGGCCAAGGAATTCTCCAGGTGGCTTAGAGGATGAAGAACCTTGGGCCTGCTCTAGTCTTCTTGAGGATGGAGATCGTTCGCGATTGTAGGCGAAGAAAAGCACTACATCACCAGGCATAATATGCATAGATTGTAGAACAGTGTTTTTCATGTCTCTTGGGCACTATCACCACAGACTCCGCCTCCATCACACCAAATGGGAAAGACACCCTGAAGGTTGAAATCCGGTGTAACTAGGAGAGACCATTGACATTACCCTAAACCTGTGCATCACAGACTTACAGATGTTCCTCACAACGACCACCCGTACCAACGTTGCCTTTGACGTAAATCTCCTTTCATAGTTCTCATAATGTCCGTGGGCAAATGCCCTACATGCAACTTTGCAAGTGGCATGATATGTAGCCTACACCCCATACCTTGGGCTTTCCTCCCATCAGCACTACTCAGTGGTTCTTGATGGCTACACAGACAATGACTAGGTCTGGAGCCTTCATAGGAGGATCTAGACCGAGTACGTGTTGTTGTGGGGCGGCTTCGCTGTGTATTGGCATAGCTAAAGCAAGGTCGAATTTTTTGCAAGCCATCAGAGGTAGCATACGTTGCACTAGGGATGGGTGTGTGAAACTACTTGGAAGCTTCCTACCCTTGCTGCTATTCACATGGTGACACAGTCTAGTCAGCCGTACTAGCAAGCAGGCAAGTGGAAGAAATAGCAAGGGTCGGGCTAGGAAAACATGCAAAGTCTCATAGGCTTCAATAGCTTAGTAGTATGAAGATAAATAACAAATGAAAAGCACACAAAATGAATATCTGCCGCAGAGCACGGCGGGCGACACATGGGGCAGTGCCAGTCCATTCTAAAACAGGCCCAAACCATAGCTTTGGCCATAACTTTGTGCACAATCGTCCAAACACCACACTGTCGAAACCTAGAGGTGCAGAATATTGAGTTGGGCTTTACAAATGGTAACATGCACAAGTCCGGTATCAATGAGTTGTCACACTAAGCAAAACATGGAGATTCGACTCAAGTATCAATCCATAGAAAACGATTTAGCAATAACATGAAAACTGTATAGCACCTTAGCAAGCACCCGGGATGTTGTGGCAACTGTCTCGTAGCTGCTGGTGGGTGGAGCCACCACCCATCGATGCTTCCATGCCAGCTGGGTCTGCATCAAGGATCTTCACGATCATAGACACGACCGAGTGGTCACATTAAGTTGTACAAACAGATTCGTGTGATTCACATCACAACATTGCCCCCATGACCGTGTGATACGCATGTCCATACACATGCACAAATGACACAATTGTGCAAAACGATACACATCAATCCTTACTCACACACCCCACTCTCAGCCACTCCTAGGTAAGGGGCAAAGCCCGACGGGACCAATGGGCACCATGAACTTTCCGTGTGCCGGTGCCTTGGCCAGGAAGTTAGTATGCTACATGTCTTACCGGCCCAAATGATTGAGATCACATGTCACTCCACAAGATCACGCACAAAGTGATGCTCAATACCAATGTGCTTTGTGCATGCATGAAACGCACCAGCATTCTCTACAATGGCAAAAACACTTTGGTTGTCACAAAGCAAAGATGTGCAAGGCACAGACTAACGCAACTCACAGAATAAACGTTGTAGCCACACCGCCTCGGCAGCCCCAGCTCCCAACACAAAAAACTCAGCCTTTGATGAGTTACGTGCGATGCAGCTCAGTTTGCCAATGCGCCACGACACAATAGTGCCACCCAGCAAGGACAAGTAGCCTGTGTGACACTGCCCATTAGGGCTCCATGCACAGTCACTTTTTGTTTAGTCATCGACTACCACCAAAAACTGCCATCAGAAGCAGAGTTCGAGGTACGGTGTGGAGACCAAGTAGTGTACCACTTGCAAAGCTGCATAAAGGGCTCTCACCTAAGGATACTGTCAAAGGTGTACAAGGAGGTTGAATACAAAGGCGATGCCGGGTCGTGTGGTAGTGGCCAAGTACATCAGAGAGCCAATGAGGCGTATGTAGAGGGTATCCTCCACTACTTTTTCCAACTATGCTGGATCATCAAGGCATCCTATCCGTCAGGTGTGATGGTAGTGGAGGCTCTGGGAATTGTAGCAAGGAGGTCAGCAAACCGCTTTCCCACAGCGCGGGCATAACGTATGTGATGCATCAAGAGTTCACCCCTCACGTTCACGTACGATCTACATCCCAAGGAACACATTTGTAGGACTAAGGTCCTTCATCCACTTGGGAGCCTGAAAGACAGCCTTGACCTCGCACAACTGACCTCAAACCCTAGTGGCTGGACCATGTAGATGTCTTCCTCAAGACTTCTATGAAGGAACACGTTGTTTGCATCCATCAGGTGTATCTCCTAGTCATGGTCAGCAAAAATCCCAAACAGAGCGCGAACAGTCGTCGTGCCACTAAGTGTGAACATGTCAGTGAAATCCACACCCTCAACGAATGAGAACCCCTTGGCTGTCAAGCAAGCCTTGTAGCAATCCAGTGTGTCATCACACTTCACGTTTTGCAAAAGACCCACTTGGCATGTACGACTTTTTGTCCAGGCTAGAGGTCGACAAGCTCAAAGATCCCGTGCTCACGAATGACTCTCAGCTCATCCTCAGAAGAGTAGGTCTGGTCAACTCTATTTCCTGAGCCGAGAGTTCCTCCTTCAACGTGCCTACATTAAGCACTGTCAAGGGAGAGCTTCGGGTGGCTAAACAAAACGTCTCTGGACTTGTCCTGAACATGACTAGGTCGGCTGCGACATTGGAAGCGACTGAAAAATCTTGGGAGACCAACTCCTGACCAATAGGACACGCAGGTTGCAGCTTACTGTTGTTCACATGGACACTCAAGCCAAGGGCCGGGCTTGCCACTCTGAACAGTACGAGTTGGATGCCTAAGTACCGAGGCACTAGTCTGCTGAGCCCTAAAGGCCAGTGGTCGGAAACGACCACTGGACTTGCGGGAGTAACCCGATGCGTAGGTGCTCATCTCAGGCTGCAAAGCAGAGTGGGGCCACAACTATAGGGGTTGTGGACTCAAAGGAAAGGAAAGGCGGTGCAGGAAAAACATGGACAGGTAGTGGCTTGCACGCAGAGTGATCAGGTGCAGGCACATGAGTAGGTGTGACTAGAGATGTTGTCACCGACGCAAGATCAGGTCTGCCACAGGGAACTGGCGCTGGCACAGGATTAGGCATGCCGGAGGGTACCAACGGTAGAACAGGATCAAGTGTGCCAGAGGGGACTAACGCTGGTATGGGATCAAGTATGCCCTAGGGGTCTAACGTTGGCACAAAACCAGGTGTGTCAGAGGGAGCTAACATTGGTGCAAGAACAGGTGTGTCAGACGGAACTGACACTAGCACAGGATCATGTGTGCCGGATTGGACCGATGAGACCACTTGACCCATAGCCAAGATGGTCAGATTGTCAGTAGCCAAAGACGAGAGTACAGGTGAGGAGACCCGGACTCCCCCATCCGCCAAGAAGCCACAAAGGTGGGAACATGGCGACATAATTCTGATCAGGTTGTCATTGGTGAGAGCTTCAAAGAAGAGAGTGTCTCAAGATTCGACAATGCGATGGCGAGCGGGGTCCCAAAACTGCCAACCCTTCGACCGCAGGATATGCGAAGAAAAGCACACGTCAATGGTGTACCAGACACAGGTGAACCAAGGAACCAGGAAACCCCCAAACACGACCAAGACAAAGATCGACGCAATGACCAAACCATAGCTTGTACGGTGTGACATGGTTCGGAAAAGGACCATGCGGCAGGTGGTTCTAGACCCACATCATGTATGCGAAGACTTCAAATGCAATGGACTATGGATAACCACACTCAAACCACATGGCACTACCTATATCCTCTAGGGTGCGGTTTCAACGCTCAGACACACTGTTTTTTTGTGGTTCAAGGAGAGCGGAGACCTTGTCAAAGACACCGTGCTCAGCAAAGTAGGCATCCATCTAGCCATCATGACCTGAGCGGAAAGTGTGAAGGGTTTGATGAGACTAGTGCTCAGCCATCACCAGCCACAGGCAGAATCCTACGGCAGCATTGCTCTTGTTGCAAAGGCGGCAGACCCACCATATCTGGGTGAATTCAATGATCAGGGTGAGGACATATCGACCCCAATCTGAGAGATTCAACCCACACCTGAAACCAAGTCTCCTAGCAATCAAAGCCCTCGTCACTATCATAACAAGGTGGATGTGTCCAAAAGTTCCTTGGTTGACGCTCCATGGGGATGGCAACCTTAGGCTTGGGAGATGGTGAGCGAGGTACATGGAGGCCACCAGTGAGAGAAATACCATCAAACGTATATGATGTTGAACGATGTGGCTGATCCTCATGGAGAGAAGGTGGCGAGGTGAGAGGGTGTGATCCCAGATGCAACTAATGAATGCGCTCCTTAAGGATGCAAATCTCATCTTCACATGTGTCATCCTCTATTTCCTCCTCATCCCAATTGTCCACCTGTGATGAGGGGTACTCAAGTCGTGGCATTTGAAATGGCGTAGACAACTAAATGGATGCTCCTCCTTGTTTCTGCTGTGAGGCTCCTCAATGACCCCTTATTAACTCTGTAATCTCCTATATTGTGCCGGTCTGACGCTGCTGCTTGCGCCATGTCTCATCCTATGTCCGACAAAGCTTGTCGATCGCGAGTGACTACGACCATGGACTCATGATGTCTGAAGAGGAGGAAGATGAGAGGACTCCTTGGCCTTTGCCCTTGTCATGAATCGGTGTCACTAGTGCTGCTTAGTCTGAGTCTGAAAATCATTTTTTTGGAACGGGAAATTAATAGCATTTCTGAAGGATTTGAGACGCTCTAATAATTAGGTTATGAGTAAAATCTGTTGAGATCACCACTATTAATGATGACCTCAACACTTTTTTACGCCGGTGTATTTCACGCTAGTATCTTTTACACTGGCGTATTGTACAACAGCAATTTTTAAGTCACGTAGACTCCGCGTGACAAAGGAAAAAGGAGGATGGACATTGTCACCCCCTTGTGCGGTTGCATAGCTGTATAGCTACGGAGATTCTATGCAGCTATACAACTTTTGTGTCGCTGCATAGCAATGCTGCTACATTATGTCGCTACTGGTGCTCGTTGTCGTTACTGCTGCTGGGGCTGCTATTGTTGTTATGTTGTTATATCTGCTAGTGCTACTACAATGCCGCTGATTAAGCTATTTCTCCTGGTGTTATAGTAGTTGCAAGCCTGTAGCTATTGCCGTTGCGCTGCAACTACTGCTCGTAACTGCTACTTACACTACTACTACTTGTTGTCGCCACAGTTGCTCGCTATTTCTACCATTGCGTGCTATTACCTCTCACAAGAGCCACCGTAACCTGCTGATGTCATGATCAGCTTCTCCCTTTTATCGTATCACGGGCTACAACCAGACAGGGTGGTGCAACTACCCGGTGTTCTAGCTACCATTGTGTGTGGCTGCTATAGCTTGTCATCGCCGTTGTTGCTTTAGCGGTCCTATGGTCATGCCGCTGCTTCTGACATTGGGTGACTGCTGTCCAAAAGTACTGCGACAGGTCCCATTATAACGCTGTTGCGGTGACTCTCACTACTATTGGCGATGCTACGTTTCTGTGGCGTAGCTTAGTGAGAAAGGTCTCACTGCTCTAATACCATAAGAAAATGCTTTGAAGCTTCCTAGCCTTGCTGTTGCTGATGTGGCGACATTCTCCAGTGAGCTACTGCATTGACAAGCATGTAGGTGCAAAAAAAAACAAGGGTCATGCTATGGAGACGCACAAAGTCTTCAATAGCATAGTAATGAAGAGAGATCTAATAACTTACAAGCACACAACATTGATACCTGCCGTGCGGATGATGCACGTGGCAGTATAGGTCCAAAACCACAGTTATGGTCATAAGTTTGCAAGGAGTCATACAAATGCTACACTGTATGAACCTAGAGATGTAGAATCTCGGGTTGGATGCTACGACTGGTAACGTAGACAGGTCCGACATCGATCGGTGGACACACGATAGAAAACATGACGATTGGGCTCTACAGCCACTCCCCCGAGAAAAACTCTAGCAAGTGTAGAAAAACTACACAGCACCCCAACAAGCACCCTAGATTGTGTGGCAGTTATTTGGTAACTAGTGGTGGGTAGAGCCACCACTCGTCAATCCTCAGGCACCAATGGGGTCCGCATCTGGGATCTACACGAGCATGGACACGGCCGAGTGTGTTGGTGTTTGAGTCACCGTGACTTGTGGACTTGTCGTCACGGCTCGCCGGTTTGTTGGGACACTCGACGGCTACTTTGACAGCGTCAGCACCAGCCGGCGTGCCCTCACATGCTCTGTAGGATTTTCTCGGTGACCACCTCCCAAGATCTATTTTCTGAGTGGCACTATCCTTACGTGTTCATGATCCACTTGCATTGAGTTTCTGTTTTTGCACTTGCACGTCTTTCGGTTCTCATTCGGACAACCGAGGAGCCCACAGGCCTGTCGGGTTCCCTCTTGTTGTTGTGGAGCTTGCAGCCGGGCTAGCCTATTCTCTGACCGGTTGGTTGGACTTGCGTGCCCAGTTGCACACACGTGTGTGAGACTAGACATATACACTTGTCTGTTGTTTTCAAGTGTATCTTTATTGCCTCTCCACCTTTTGAAGCACCGTTTGTTCCGTTGCATTTTGTGCAACGTACACTCTCACATTGAACGTTGCTTTGGGGGCTTCTCCATTCACTGAGAGTGGACACAGTGTTGTACACTCAGGGGATGATTCACATCACAACAGGGTGTTGTTGTGGCTGTCTTGTTACAATGCTTGTTCTGCGAGCTCCGTCAGTCGATGATGAGCATTCTTCTTGAGTGTGACAGCATGAGTGATCTTGCCTTCGTTGAGAAATCTGGTGTACCTCATGCACACACAGCACGTCACTGTTGAGGATTTTCTCGCACCTAGCCTTGTTTCACACCTGCTGATCTGTCATCTCATCTGGGTAGGCATAGACATGCACTGGGCTGACTCCTTAACGTGTTGAAGACTTTGTACAGCCATATGTTTTGTTGGGCTACACCATGTCTGAGGGTGAGTAAGACTGGGATGTGTGCTTGTGTCACTAGACATTTTGTTGCACAGTCGTTTCCAGGGCTGCAATATTGCGGTATTTAGTACCGCGGTAATTGAGTACCGCGGTACCACAGTACCGCTGTACAAGTACCGCGGTATCATGATTTTGTGGCAGCTCATTACCGATACCGGTGCCGGCACCGCGTTACCGACGGTATTGGTAAAGTACCGCGGTATTATACAGTTACCGTGGTACACGGTATACCAATGTATAACACACACACATTGTACCACGGTACTAATGTTGTGCTTTGTGCCGTTCCTCTACAGTTTACTGTGACCACTCGGCCGTGTCCATACTCGTGCAGATCCCTGAGGCAGGCGGCCTTGGTGACACCGGCGCGAAGACAGGCGGCGGACTACCCGCTTGGAGCTGACCGACCACTGCTCCAGAGCCCCAGATGTCACCGGGACTTCTTGTTGTGCCTTCTACGTCTTGCAGGAGCCTTTCGGCGGACTGGCCATGAGGCCCATTTGCATGTTTTTGCATTGTATACTCGTTGTCAGTCAATGGATGCATGCATGTGACCAGTCGTTGCGTCCGTCTTTCGATTTTGCACGTCTAGGTGCAGACGGCGTAGGCTTCTGACATGTGTGCGCAGAGTTACGGCCAAAACAATTGTTTTGGGCCGCTTTTTGGACAGCTCTTGGACTGCCGCGTGCGACACCCGCCGTGCGCCGCGGCAGGTATTTATGCCCTGGACCTGTCAGTTGTCATTTCTCTCTGCATATGCTATATTGAAGCATTCTGACACTGTGCCTTGTGTCTCCTAGCCAAATCCTTGCCGTTGTGTGTACGACCTGCAACTGTCGTCACCGCCTGACCAGGCACTGACGCCCGGTCAGCGGCAGTGTAGCTAGGAACCTTCTACGCACTTTCTCATGGTATCAGAGCAGTGAGACAGTTCTCACTGAGCTGCGCAGCAGAGACGCAGCAGAGCAGCAGCAGTGAGAGTCACCGCTGTAGCAGACCTTCTGGGATCTGTTGGAGACGGCCGGTCGCCGTCAACGTATCCTACCCACCACGTGAGATCGCAGCTGCAGAGGCAGCAGCAGCGGCGTCTACCGCCACGCAGAGGTGTGTGGTGGCCGCATTGCGCGCAGCCGCCCTCCCACAGCCGCAGTAGCAGAGCAACAGCAGCTGAGGCGGAGGCGGCAGCAACGTAGCAGCAGCGGCCGCAGCAGCAGCGTGGTAGCGGCGGCGGCAGCAGCAGCATCGGCAGCAGCAGCGCAGCAGCGGCAGTGGCACAACAGCAGCAGTGGCAATCGCAGCGGTAACAGCACTGCAGCAGTGGCAGCAGCAGCAGCAGGGCAGCGGTGGCAGCCACCAGCAGCGCGCGGCGGCGGCAGCCAGCACAAGCTGCAGCGCGTAGTAGCAGCCGCAACGCACAGCAGCAGCCGCCGCGCGCAGCAGCAGCAGCAGCAGCGCAGCCGCTGCTGCCACCGCTCCACACGCAGCTACGCAGCTGCTGCTACAGCTGACAGCACAGCTGCAGCAGTAGCTGGGCGGAAGCTGCTGCGCATCTTCCGCGGAGCTGCCGCGCGCCATCGCAAAGCGGCAGAACCGTGACAAGAAAAAAGAAAAAAAAGGAGAGGGGACAAACTGACGTCAGCATTGTTGATTGCTGACATCATCAGGTCGTGCTGACGTCAGCAACCACTTGCTGACGTCAGCATTTCACTTAGCCAAATTTCCAACCGGAAATTCAAAAGTTGCCAGCGTTTCAAATCCCCCAGAAACGTAGACGGTTTTGAAATCCAACAAACTTGACCTGTCATCCCATAGTGAGCGGCGACATGAGTTCGCCCGACGACAAGGACAAGGGACCAGGCGATCCCTCCTCCTCTTCTTCAGGGGTATTCAGCCCTCGCTCGCAGGACCTGCGCAGCCAGAAGGAGGAGATGCGTCGTCTACAGCGAGAGCAGACTGACGCGATCCGCACGCTAGCTGAGCTCCTGCGCGCTCACTCCACGGCCCCTTCGCGGATTTCTGAGGGAGCTCCCCGCGTTGCGGCCTCCACCCAACACTCGGCTCAGGTGCTCGTGACAGGTGCCCTGCCTGCTTCACCTCCTGGTGTGGTTTCCCCACCACCTGCGGACCTCCTTGATGACGAGCCATTCATGCCAGGCTTCGAAGATGACTCCCAGGAGCGAGAGATTCGTCTTCTGCACGATTGCCTCCGTCAGCTGCAGACGGGTATCCGACCTCCACCCATGTCCCCGATACGACCGTCACCTGACTTCCCCGGTAATCACCCCATTCCAGGAGTTCTCCCCGTCTCTCGCCCTCCTCAGCCTTCGGTTCCTCTCCCCACGGAGCAGCAGCCAAAGGACTTTGAGGCACTACCTCCATAGAACATCAGCGAGGATGGATTTGACTGCTGGGAGATCCTGTTTCAGGTGTGGGCCACTTCCGCGGGAGTGTGGCCTTACTACCACAGCCCATACCAGTCTACAGATCCAGCACAGGTGTTGACAGCACCCCGGGCCATGCGAGGACTTCTCTACGCCATGCCACGCGAGACTGTCGTTGACTTCCGCCCCTTCCTTGGCGAGGCTGGCACAGGCACCGGAGCTGATCCTCGTGGAGGCTAGGATCTGGAGTTGTCCCTACTGGCCGCAAAGATGCACGCCACGCGTGCGTCACACATTCGTGCTTTCCACTCGCTCCGTCAGGGACCAACGGAGCCAGCAGCGGATTACTGGCGACGCGCCATGCGTATCTACACGCGTCTGGGGATCTCAGGGGGCACACAGCTGTGGGCGCTTCGGACGATCATGCTCGAAGTTCGCCTGGAGTACACTGACATATTCACACGGTATAGCGACGCTGCTCTCGAGCCTTTCTCAGCCACCCTGCAGCTGCTCCCTTGGGCCCATCAGCTTTTCCTCCAGGTGACGTCGGCACGCGAGGCAGCAGTAGCACATCAGGAGACTTCCCTCGCTGTAGCAGTCCTCGCCTCACCACCATCTTCCCTCCTGCAGTCACCCTCATCTACCTCCATCACGACCTCATCTTCCTCCTCCTCTTCCACCCCGTCTACACCCACGCAGACACAGGACGTTGCAGCAGCTTCCCAGGGGAAGAAGAAGAATAGGAAGTGTGGATCGGGTCAGCAGCAGTCGTCATCCAGTGGTAGCAGTGGCCGTTTCGTGCAGTGCTACAACTGTGGAGGTGCCCATCGCTACACCGAGTGCCAACAGTCGCTTGACTGGGAGTGCATCACTCGCGGACTTCAGGCTGCCCATGCTGCTCGCACCGCGTCTGGCACGTCAACCGCACACTCCTCTGGACGCGCGGCAACCATGACTGCAGCTGTTCTTGTATCCTCACCAGCGAGCACCAATGATCCAGACCCACGTGACCGCACCATCGCCGAGCTTCGTCATCTTCTGGCGGTTCGCTTTCAGGGAGGTGCGAGTGTGTTGTCATCGTCGAGTGGGTCACAGACTGCTTGTTCGTCCGTCCTCGTGACTCGTGATGACACATGTTGGGGAGCACAGTCCGCATGTGATAATGATGGGCCTGACTACACTGACGGCTCAGCCTCCCTCTGATGCCGAGTGTTCCATTGCTCGTTGTACAGTGACGTCCACCAGTCGTGACTCCGGTGGCACTTGGATCATCGATTCCGGTGTCACCCACCACATGACGTGTCGTCGTGGTGACTTTGTGGTACTTGGTCCTGTCACGACTGTCCGTTCTGTTTGTACAGGCTCTGGTCAGTCCTTACCGGTTCACGGCGTTGGGGTTGTATGCTTTGATGGTCCGTCTGGCCCCTTGTATCTCTCTGACGTGCTGTTTGTGCTTGATCTTGAGCTCATTCTGCTGTCTGTGCGTGCCTGCACTCTGATGGGTCTCTTCGTTGACCATACCGCTGATTCGGCGACTATGACAGCTCTTGACACCCGTAGCATTGTTCTGCGTGCTTCAGTCGTAGATGATCTGTACCGCATTACTCGGCCCTCCTCCCCTTGCTCTCCCTCCTCCTCTGGCCGTGTTTTTGTCACTGGTGTTCTATCCCCGGAACACCAGCGGTTGCTTCACCGACGTCTGTGTCACGTGGGCTCCGACACTGTGTCGAAGCTCATCCTGACACAGCCCGCTCTTGGTCTTGAAGTGGCTTCTTTCGAGAAGCCACCCAAGACTGATTGTCTTTTTTGCGCTCAGGGAAAGATGCACCAGTGCACTTACCCTGATTCGCGTTCCCAAGCGCTGAGGCCCCTCGAGTTGGTCCACTCAAACGTGCTCGGTCCTCTCCTGGTCCAGTCGCTGTCCGAGAGGGGCCGGTATGTTCTAAAGCTGACTGATGACTTCACCCGGATGCGGTGGGTCTACAGTCTGCGCCAGAAGAGCGAAGCCGCCCTTGCGGTTCGGCTCTGGCTCGTGATGGCTGAGCGTCAGTCTCGCCACACGCTACATACCTTTCGCTCGGATCGCGGCGGCGAGTTCCTCGGCGAGATGGACTCCTTCTTTGCTGAGCACGGCATTTTTCACCAGGTCTCCGCTCCTGCTACCCCACAGCAGAACGGTGTATCTGAGCGCTTGAACCGCACCATGGAGGATGNCGCCAGAAGAGCGAAGCCGCCCTTGCGGTTCGGCTCTGGCTCGTGATGGCTGAGCGTCAGTCTCGCCACACGCTACATACCTTTCGCTCGGATCGCGGCGGCGAGTTCCTCGGCGAGATGGACTCCTTCTTTGCTGAGCACGGCATTTTTCACCAGGTCTCCGCTCCTGCTACCCCACAGCAGAACGGTGTATCTGAGCGCTTGAACCGCACCATGGAGGATGCGATCCGCGCCATGTGGTCTGAATGCGGTCTCCCGGAGTCCTTTGCATTCGAGGGCTTTGCCTACATGACTTGGGTCTGGAACCGCCTCCCGCATGGTCCGCTTCCGGATCATGTTACACCGTACGAGCTCTGGTTTGCCCACCGTGCTGATCTTCGTCTCGTACGCATCTGGGGATCCCTGGCCTCCGTATGGTACACCGAGGACCAACAAGGATCCAAGGTCTCCCCTCGGGGTCGCTTGTGTACCTTCATCGGCATCTCCCCGCGGTCGAAGGCCTGGCGCTTTAGGGACCCCACTCGCCGTCGTGTCATTGAGTCCCGTGACGCGCTGTTTTTTTTGTCACTCACCTACCGTGATCTGACTTTGATCACAGCCCTCTCTGTGGCTCATGTCCCTTCCTGTGAGGGTCCTCGGCGGATGGGGCAGACCTCTCCGCCAGCGACCATTTCTCATCAAGCCGATGTGTCTGCTCGAGTCCCCTCTCGATCTCCAGCACTTGATGATCCGGCTATCATTGCCGTTGGTCTAGAGAGCCTGTTCAACCTGTTTCACACCCCATAGGTCCCGCTACGCTCACGCCTCCTCCTGCATCACCACCTGTGTCCACTGGCACTCCTCCTCCGGCGTCTGACCCAGCCCAGTTCACTCCTGTCCCTACGTCACCTGACACTCCTGTCGCAATGTCTGGGCCAGCTTTGCCTGCTGTCATCCCCAGCTCAGTGTCCCCCACACACGCATCTCCTCGCACGGCATCTCCGACTACCTCGTCTCAGCCCTCACCAGCTGTGGTCGCACCTGTCCCTGTGGTCGTACCTATTCCTCACCCTGAGGTGCGCCCCTCAACCTTCGGTTACTCCCGTGAGCCCGGTGGTCGCCTTTGACCACTAGACTCTTGAGCTCAGCGAGCGTCGGGTTCCGGATCCAGACGTTCCTCTCGCAGCATCGCGAGCGGTGATCCAAGTACAAAGGCCTTAGGCCTGAGTGTCCGCAATGAGCTTTCAGAGGTACACCCAGCGTGCCCCATAGGGCACGACCTGGTCACTCCCGAGTTCCATATCGCCTGTGACGCAGTAGCTGATCTCGTGGCCGTCAGGCCTGACACTGAGCCGTGTGCACTTGCCACGCAGAGTTTCCCCTCTATGGCGCGTGACCCGCGCACATTGACGAAGGCTCTCTCATCACACGATGCCAAGGCCTGGCGAGCTACTTGCAAGGATGAGCTTCGCGCTATCCGAGAGCACGGAGTCTACGAGCTGGTCGACCTTCCCCCTGGGAGGAAGGCGATTCAGGTCAAGTGGGTCTTTCGCAAGAAAGTGAAGCCGGATGGCTCACTGGAACGCTACAAGGCCCGCTTGGTCGTCAAGGGGTTCTCTCAGATTGAGGGAGTTGATTACACTGACACCTTTGCCCCTGTCGGCCACATGACCTCAGCTCGAGCTCTGTTCGGTGTAGTGGCTCAGCATGACTGTGAACTACACCAGATGGGTGTGAACAACATGTTCCTCCATGGCTCTTTGGATGAGGAGATCTACGTTGCTCAGCCACCAGGCTTTGAGGACAATGACAAGGTTTGGCGCTTGCGCAAGTCCTTCTACGGCCTCAAGCAGTCTCCACGGTGTTGGAACTGGGAGATCACTGGCACCTTGACTCGCGCAGGATACGTACAGAGCGAGGCAGACCCCTCACTCTTCATCCTACCGACACCCGAGCGGTTTACCGCCATCCTGGTCTATGTTGATGACCTTCTGATC
>SZWC01002739.1:45278-56766 GCA_023375785.1 Penium margaritaceum
AAGGCGAAGGACTCCGGGAGACCGCACTCAGACCGCATGGCGCGGACCGCATCCTCCATGGTGCGGTTCTAGCGCTCAGATACACCGTTCTGCTATGGGGTAGCAGGAGCGGAGACCTGGTGAAAAATGCCGTGCTCAGCAAAGAAGGAGTCCATCTCACCGAGGAACTCGCCGCCGCGATCCGAGCGAAAGGTATGTAGCGTGTGGCGAGACTGACGCTCAGCCATCATGAGCCAGAGCCGAACCGCAAGGGCGGCGTCGCTCTTCTGGCGCAGACTGTAGACCCTCCGCATCCGAGTGAAGTCATCAGTCAGCGTCAGAACATACCGTCCCCTATCGGACAGGGACTCGACCGGAGAGGACCAAGCAGGTCAGAGTGGACCAACTCGAGTGGCCTCAGCGCGCGGGAACGCGAATCAGGATAAGTGCACCGGTGCATCTTCCCTGAGCGCAAAAAAGACAGTCGGTCTTGGGTGGCTTCTTGAAAGAAGCCACGTCAAGACCAAGAGCGGGCTGTGTCTGGATGACCTTCGACACAGTGTCGGAGCCCACGTGACACAGACATTGGTGAAGCAACCGCTGGTGTTCCGGGGATAGAACACCAGTGACAAAAATGCGGCCAGAGGAGGAGGGAGAGCAAGGGGAGGAGGGCCGAGCAATGCGGTACAGATTATCTACGACTGAAGCACGCAGAACAATGCTACGGGTGTCAAGAGCAGTCATAGTCGCTGAATCAGCGGTATGGTCAACGGAGAGACCCATCAGAGTGCAGGCACGCACAGACAGCAGACTGAGCTCAAGATCAGGCACAAACAGCACGTCAGAGAGATACAGGGGGCCAGACGGACCATCAAAGCATACAACCCCAACGCCGTGAACCGGTAAGGACTGACCAGAGCCTGTACGAACAGAACGGACAGTCGTGACAGGACCAAGTACCATAGAGTCACCACGATGACACGTCATGTGGTGGGTTGCACCGGAATCGATGATCCAAGTGCCACCGGAGTCACGACTGGTGGCCGTCACTGTATAACGAGTAATGGAACACTCGGCATCAGAGGGACGCTGAGCCGTCAGTGGGAAGGAACGACGTACATCACGAAGGTGAGACTCATGAATCCAGTCAGTGCAGTCAGGCCCATCATTATCACATGCGGACTGTGCTCCCCCACATGTGTCATCACGAGTCACGAGGACGGACGAACAAGCAGTCTGTGACCCACTCGACGATGACAACACACTCGCACCTCCCTGAAAGTGAAGCGCCAGAAGATGACGCAGCTCGGCGATGGTGCGGTCACGTGGGTCTGGATCACTGGTGCTCGCCGATGAGGATGTAGGAACAGCTGCAGTCGTGGTCGCCGCGCACCCAGAGGAGAGTGTGGTCGACGTGCCGGACGCCGTGCGGGCAGTATGGACAGCCTGAAGTCCGCGAGTGATGCGCTCCCAGTCAAGCGGCTGCTGGCACTCAATGTAGCGATGGGCACCTCCACAGTTGTAGCAGTGCACGGAACGGCCACTGCTACCACTGGATGACGACTGCTGCTGACCCGATCCACGCTTCCTATTCTTCTTCTTTCCCTGGGCGGCTGCGGCAACGCCCTGCGTCTGCGTGGGTGTAGACGGGGTCGAAGAGGAGGAGGAAGATGAGGTCGTGATAGAGGTAGATGAGGGTGACTGCACGAGGGAAGATGGTGGTGAGGCGAGGACTGCTGCAGTGAGGGAAGTCTCCTGATGTGCTACTACTGCCTCGCTAGCCGACGTCACCTGGAGGAAAAGTTGGTGGGCCCGAGGGAGCAGCTGCAGGGTGGCTGAGAAAGGCTCGAGAGCACCGTCGCTCTACCGTGAGCATATGTCAGTGTACTCCAGGCGAACTCCGAGCATGATCGTCCAAAGTGCCCACAGCTCTGTGCCCCCTGAGGTCCCCAGACGCGTGTAGATACGCATGGCACGTTGCCAGTAATCCGCCGCAGGCTCCGCTGGTCCCTGACGGAGCGAGTGGAAAGCACGAATGTGTGATGCTTGCGTGGTGTGCATCTCTGCGGCCAGTAGGGACAACGCCAGATCCCAGCCTCCACGCGGATCAGCTCCGGTGCCTGTGTCAGCCTCGCCGAGGAAGGGGCGGAAGTCAACGACAGTCTCGCGTGGCATGCCGTAGAGAAGTCCTCGCATGGCCCTCGCTGCGATCAGCACTTGTGCTGGATCTATAGGCTGGTATGGGCTGTGGTAGTAAGGCCACACTCCCTCGGAAGTGGCCCACACCTGAAACAGGATCTCCCAGCAGTCAAATCCATCCTCGCTGATGTACCGTGGAGGTGGTGCCTCAAAGTCCTTTGGCTNCATGGCCCTCGCTGCGATCAGCACTTGTGCTGGATCTATAGGCTGGTATGGGCTGTGGTAGTAAGGCCACACTCCCTCGGAAGTGGCCCACACCTGAAACAGGATCTCCCAACAATCAAATCCATCCTCGCTGATGTACCGTGGAGGTGGTGCCTCAAAGTCCTTTGGCTTCGGCTCCGTGGGGAGAGCAACCGCAGGCTGAGGAGGGTGAGAGACGGGGAAGACTCCTGGAAGGGGGTGATCACCGGGGAAGTCAGGTGACGGTCGTATCGTGGACACAGGTGGAGGTCGGATACCCGTCTGCAGCTGACGGAGGCGCTCCTCTAGGAGACGAATCTCCCGCTCCTGGGAGTCATCCTCGAAGCCTGGCATGAATGGCTCGTCATCAAGGAGGTCCGCAGGTGGTGGGGAAACCACACCAGGAGGTGAAGTAGGCGGGGCACCTGTCACGGGCACCTCAGCCGAGTACTGGGTGGAGGCCGCAACGCCGGCAGCTCCCTCAGAAATCCGCGGAGGAGCCGTGGACAGAGCGCGTAGGAGCTCAGTCAGCGTGCGGATCGCGTCAGTCTGCTCTCGCTACAGACGACGCATCTCCTCCTGCTGGCTGCGCAGGTCCTCAATGGCCTCCGATCGAAGGCTCAATAATCCTGAAGAAGAGGAGGAGGGATCACCTGGTCCGTTGTCCCTGTGGTCGGGCGAACTCATGTCGCCGCTCACTATGGGACGACAGGTCAAGTTTGCCTGATTTCAAAACCGTTTGCGTTTCTCCGAGAGTTGAAACGCTGGCAACTTTTGACTTTCCAGATGAAAATTTGGCTAAGTGTAATGCTGACGTCAGCAAGTGGTTGTTGATGTCAGCACGACTTGATGATGTCAGCAATCAACAATGCTGATGTCAGCTCGTCCGCTTCGTTTTCTTTTTCCTTTTTTTGTTTTTTTTTGTCACAGTTTTGCCGTTGCGCGGTAGCGCGCGGCAGCTCCGCGGAAGCTGCGCAGCAGCTTTCGCCCAGCTGCTACTGCATCTGTGCTGTCAACTGCAGCAGCAACTGCGTAGCTGCGTGTGCAACGGTGGCAGCAGCGGCTGCGCTGCTGCTGCTGCTGCTGTGCGTGGCGGCTGCTGCTACGCGCGGCGCTGCTGCTGTGCGCTGCAGCTGCTGCTGGCTGCCGCCGCCGCGCGCTACTGCTGGCTGCCGCCGCCGCGCGCTACTGCTGCTGCCACTGCTGCGCTGCTGCTGCCGCCGCGACTGCCGCTGTTGCTGCTGTGCCGCTGCCGCTGCTGCGCTTCTGCTGCCGAAGCTGCTGCTGCGCTGCTGCTGCCGCCGCTGCAGCCACGCTACTGTGGCGGCCGCTGCTGCTGCGCTGCTGCTGCGCTGCTACCGCCGCCGCCTCTGCTGCTGCTGCTCTGCTACTGCGGCTGTGGAGAGAGGGGCGGCTGCACGCACCGCAGCTGCCACACACCTCTACGTGGCGGTACGCGCCGCTGCGGCTGCCTTAGCAGCTGCGATCTCACGTGGTGGGTGGAGTATGTGGACGGCGACCAGCCGTCTCCAACAGGTCCCAGAAGGTCTGCTGCAGCGGTGACTCTCACTGTTGCTGCTCTTCTGCGTCTCTGCTGCGCAGCTCAGTGAGAACTGTCTCACTGCTCTGATACCATGAGAAAGTGCCTGGAAGCTTCCTAGCAACAGAGCCGTTGACCGGGCGTCAGTGCCTGGTCAGACGGTGACGACAGTCACAGGTCGTACACACAACGGCAAGGGTTTGGCTAGGAGACACAAGGCACAATGTCAGAATGCTTCAATACAACATATGCAGAGAGAAATGACAACTGTCAGGTCCAGGGCATAAATACCTGCCGCGGCGCACGGCGAGTGTCGCACGCGGCAGTCCAAGAGCTGTCCTAAAACCGGCCCAAAACCACTGTTTTGGCCGTAACTCTGCGCACACATGTCAGTAGCCTGCGCCGTCTGAACCTAGACGTGCATAATCAAAAGACGAACGCAGCGACTGGTCACATGCATGCATCCATCGACTGACAACGAGTATACAATGCAAAAACATGCAAATGGGCCTCATGGCCAGTCCGCCGAAAGGCGCCTGCAAGACGTAGAAGGCACAGCAAGGAGTCCCGGTGACATCTGGGGCTCTGGAACAGTGGCTAGTCAGCTCCAGGCGGGTAGTCCGCCGCCTGTCGTCGCGCCGGTGTCACCAAGGTTGCCTGCCTCAGGGATCTGCACGAGTTTGGACACGGCCGAGTGGTCACAGTAAACTGTACAGGAACGGCACAAAGCACAACAGTTGAGTGTGGGATGTACGTTTGCGTCTCATCAATCTGTCACCCACTATGTAGTTGTACGAGTGCTGCACGCGTATGGACATGCGTACCATCGGGTCATGGGGGAGTGTTGTGCTTTGTGCCGTTCCTGTACAGTTTACTATGACCACTCGGCCGTGTCCATACTGGTGCAGATCCCTGAGGCAGGCGGCCCTGGTGACACCGGCGCGACGACAGGCGGCGGACTACCTGCTTGGAACTGACCGACCAGTGCTCCAGAGCCCCAAATGTCACCGGGACTTCTTGCTGTGCCTTCTACGTCTTGCAGGCGCCTTTTGGCGGACTGGCCATGAGGCCCATTTGCATGTTTTTGCATTGTATACTCGCTGTCAGTCAATGGATGCATGCATGTGACCAGTCGTTGCGTCCGTCTTTCGATTTTGCACGTCTAGGTTCAGACGGCGTAGGCTTCTGACATGTGTGCGCAGAGTTACGGCCAAAACAGTGGTTTTGGGCCGGATTTAGGATAGCTCTTGGACTGCCGCGTGCGACACCCGCCGTGCGCCGCGGCAGGTATTTATGCCTTGGACGTGTCAGTTGTCATTTCTCTCTGCATATGCTATATTGAAGCATTCTGACACTATGCCTTGTGTCTCCTAGCCAAATCCTTGCCGTTGTGTGTACGACCTGCGACTGTCGTCACCGCTTGACCAGGCACTGACGCCCGGTCAGCGGTTGTGTAGCTAGGAAGCTTCTACGCACTTTCTCAACTAAAATGTGTACCACGTTACTGAATGCCCTAATATTTTTCTAACACCAAAAATGAATTCTAGGCTTAAAAAATGAGATAAGTAATAGATGTCATGAACTTGGAACTCAAGTTTATATTCTCACAAAGAAAGGATACACCTTTGCATGATATTCACTTGTGATATGGAGATCTTTAGGTGGAGTAGAAGTTAGGAGACAAGAAATGAGGGAAGGGGAGGAGGGCAAGTTTATGAAGAGATACTCTAGTTGAAGACCGGAGCCTCTTATATTCTCTTGTTTTTTTAGCTCAATAACAGGACAATCAAATTCGATTGCAATTTTGGACCTGTTTGTCCAAAAGCCCTCGTATTTTCTTAGTGTCATATTTTGGTCAAACGTCCATGTGCTTGGTCTGTTCATAGGACTTCGCTTTTTGAATTTTGAAATTTCGAATGTGGAGGGCGAAGTCGTACGTCGCGGCTCGCTTCGCGCGTAGATTTGCACGTTGATTTCCTGTCCATTGCGAGCGTCCGAATGCACACTCATCCGCATTACCACATTGACTTAGTTGTAGCGCATTACCGTTACTTGTCAAAAAAAATAAAATCTTTCACGTTCTCATTACCGCGTTATTGTACCGTGGTATGATACCGCGGTACGAAAGCGGGGTACCCTGCCAGGTCAGTACCGATACCGTACCGGTACCGCAAAAAAGAATACCGTATCGCGGTACTACAATACCGCGGTACAAAAACACGGTATACCGTGGTACCGGTAATACCGGCATCAGCCCTGGTCGTTTCTGTTCTGCCTTTGGATGGAAAAGCACACCAGTCCTCAGGAAATAGCAAGCTTCCCCCCACCCCCCTCACCCACCCCTAATGTACCTCCACCGCCGCCAATGCAAATAGGTTTGTCGCTCACAGGATCATTAGAATACATGTACTAGTAGGCCCACATGTACATTAAACCCAATAAAATGATGTTTGCACAAACAAACCCCATCCACCCACAGGATGGTTGAGGGCTGGTGCAAGAAAACTAATCAATGCAATGAAACAACCCAGCACATTTTGGGTGTCTTCCATCCAGGTAAGCTGGGATGCACAGGGCAACCATGCAAGTTCACTCATGACAGCAGCCTTCACCTGGGATGCCGCATTGGGTCCAAACCACCTTTAGCCTGGACAAGAAGGTCAATGTAGAACCATGAAACTTGGTAGGCTATGTGATGCAAGTATCTACTTGCAATCCTGAGCAACCGAGCCGCAGCTGAAAGAATGAAAGCAGTGCATATGATGAAGTGGCATGCTGTGAGATTTTCCTACGAGGCCTCGTCGAGAAGGCTGGCAACAATTGGGTAGACAGCATTTGCAAGGTCTGGGCGCCAGTCAAGGAACTCCTCCGTGCACTCCAGCCCAAGAGTGGCCAGGGTGCGAGCCACAGAAGAAGGCCAGTCCGGCACGTTCTCCAATGCTTGTGATGTCAAAGCTGAAGCCGCTGCCCTGACACTCCCCGTCTTCCATGAACTTCGAAGCGCTGCCTCACACCCTTCCCTTGTCTCTGACACACCCATGACCTTCAGTACCAGCATCCCAAATGCACGCACCTCCGCCTTCATTTGACGTTCTTCTCCAGAGAGGCTTGTCTTTCCTACTCCTCCACTCCATTCCGCCGAGAAGTTCATACCTCCAGCTTCATCAGAGTGTTGTGCAGAGGCGGCTTGATCCGCCACAGTCTGTGATGCCTCTGCCATTTCTGTCCCCACCACCCCCTCCGCTCCACGCCGTCCTGACTCTGGTACAGATGCTAATGTTTCTGGCAACACCGCTTTTCCTCGATCGTCCGGTGTCTTCCCTTGAGGCATCCTCCCCAGCACAGCCTTGGACAAATCCGCCTCTCTTCCCTCATTGTCCAAAGAAAGACAGGCAGTGCCCCTCTTTCGAATCTCCTCGCCCGTGGCGAGAGGATCTAGTCCCAGTTTGTTGATTCCAACAAAGAACACGCGGCCTCCATCAAAGGCGTCCACAAACATGGACGCAGCGTGGAAGCAGTGCGCTGCGATGGGCAGCTTCTGCTGCTGCAACAGCACCAGTGCGTTGCACACATCAGCAATGATGTGGATGCGCCTCTGCCATGTCAGCGGGCCCATGCTCACAGCCCCCAGCAGCCGTTGCTCCAGTGTGCCGACGCAGCCGGAAAAATCATAAATGAGCACCTTGCTTTCAGGGCAGCATGCCATGAGGAGGGCGAGGGAAGGGTGCGAGATGGGCACAAGTTCCGCAGCTCGTGCCATGAACTCATCACCATCCGACCATTGCCAGCTGTCATCCAGCCGAACAATCGCCACCTGGCAGCCCATTAGACTCCCAGCAAAGACGTCGGCCAGTGGGAGAGTGGAGATGCGCAGGCCTTCGGCAAAACCCCCACAGGCCTCGGAGACCTGTTGGGCGTTCACTCGCACAACGGGCATCCGCATTCGCCCCTTGCCTGGACCCACACTCGCCTCACCCAAGGGGTGCACCGGTGTGGTCGGAGCGATGGGCCTTGGGTCCAACGTACCTTCTGTGAACGACAGGTCTGCATGGAGCTCCAGGTCGTCTGGAGAATCTGAGCTGCTTTCCTCAACCCCACAGAGGAAAGGCGTCGCAAGGAAGAGGCCACGTTTAGCAGTTGGGTGCATCGAGTTCACACCCGCGAGTGATGCCTGGTTGAGTCCAAACTGTTTTGCCATAGCGGCACCTTGCTCCTGCCCACACAACTGCATTAGCAGCGACGCCTGTGTCTGTGCATTGTTGTTCTGAAGGCTTGAGAGGGTGCTCCCACTGCTGCTCCTTCTCATGCCATTGTCAACGGTCAGGCCTCCCAGGCTTGACTGCAGTAGGTTCAACTCCGACCCTGCGAAAGGGCCGAGATCAGCTGGAAGAGGGGTGGATGGAGAGGAAACACCAGCCTCCCCTCCAGAGTTGCTGCTCCACATGCTGGAGTCGGCCGACGACCTCNTTTAGCAGTTGGGTGCATCGAGTTCACACCCGCGAGTGATGCCTGGTTGAGTCCAAACTGTTTTGCCATAGCGGCACCTTGCTCCTGCCCACACAACTGCATTAGCAGCGACGCCTGTGTCTGTGCATTGTTGTTCTGAAGGCTTGAGAGGGTGCTGCCACTGCTGCTCCTTCTCATGCCATTGTCAACGGTCAGGCCTCCCAGGCTTGACTGCAGTAGGTTCAACTCCGACCCTGCGAAAGGGCCAAGATCAGCTGGAAGACGGGTGGAGGGAGAGGAAACACCAGCCTCCCCTCCAGAGTTGCTGCTCCACATGCTGGATTCGGCCGACGACCTCGAGGGGACGAGAGCGGTGAGGGAAGAGGCCGAGCCTTGCAGATCGAATGAAAGAAGCTGATTCATTCCAGCGGAAGAGGTGCCAGAGAGCACGTGCTGGAGTGCGTAACCACCAGCGTACACAGCAGCTGCCGCGTCTGGGTTCTGAACCGGGGACTGGGAGCTCGTGCTGCTCGGCGGGCTGAACAGACCGCCCTCCGCCACGCTGGACATGCCGCTCTCGAGGCGGAAGAGGGATGAGTTTGGGGGGGCAAACCCTGGACTCAGAGAGGCCTGGCGGATGAAGCCCCCAGTCACACCCACTCCTGCTGCTGCTGCTGCCGAGAGGGATGCAGCAAGAAGGAACTGCTCCTGGATTGTACTGCCTGCCATGCCCGGGGCCCTGCTGACATCACTGCTGATGTCGCCCTCGGAGGGGTAGCAGGTGGGAAGACCTGAGAATGAAGGCGATTGGCCAAGCCGGCCTCCAACACCTGGAGAGCGTTCGTTGAAGACGGCGGACTGTGACCTGGTCGGGGTTCGGCTCCCAGGGTTGGCATTTCTCAGGTGATCGCAGTCACTCGCAAAGCGGCGGACCGCCCTGGAGTCACTGGAGCCTGCAGACTTGGCTGCATCAACAGCAGCCACTGCGGCAGCGGCAGAAGCAGCTGCTGCGGCATGGGCACGCTCAACCTCCTCCATCTCCTTCACGAGCTCCTTCTTGCTGTAGTGGGCATTCGCCTCACCTGCCCCGTCCGTGAGGGAGATGATGGGTACGGTCACCTCCCTCACTTTCTTGAGGCCCTGCAGCGCGATGAGGTGGCAGCCGCTGGGCATGGCCAGCGTGAGCTCGTTGAGGAGCGCTGTCGATTGCGCTCTGGCACTGGTGAACATGGACTGCCTGCGGTGGTGGAGAAGGGGGCAAAAATGGAATGCAAAAAACAGTAATAATAATAATTGAAAAAAATTGGAATGAATACAACATTCTGTAATCTCAATGTTCTGCAAAAAAACACCTTGGACATTTTCATATCTACTGTCCCTGTGCATTGGAAGTTGTGAGGTGGGGAGTGATGTCTTGGTGTATGATGCGCTCAAGGTCATTGCATGATGTAGCAAGCGAAGGGGGAGAGAGGAAGAGGGAATGGGGGGTAGGAAAAGGGTCTCAGAGGGATGCACGTGTGGGAAAGACATGGGAAGAAGGGATGGAGAGGGATAGGGGAATTAAGAGCGAGGGAGAGCCGTGGCGGCCTCTGCGCTTGAGAAAAGGAATGGCACGGTGGAGGTCCCCATGAACGTGATCATTGGATAGCAACAGTGATGCTGAGGGAATGAAGAGGGAGGGAAGATGCTCATATTGTTTGAGAGAGGGGGCATCTCATATTGTTTGAGATTGTCATTGTGCTCGCAAATGTGGCAATGGGGGGGGGGGGGGGGGGGGGGGGGGGGGGGGGGGGGGGGGGGGGGGGGGGGGGGGGGGGGGGGGGGGGGGGGGGGGGGGGGGGGGGGGGGGGGGGGGGGGACGTCCTGCTCACTTCTTGAAGGAGATGTAGACGCGGCTTGCCTTGAGGCTGTCGACGGCTTCCACCAGACCCTCCTTGCGGTTGTCGCGCTTCATGATCATGCCCGTGCACCGCACCTGCCCACAAAACATCAACCTTTGAGATATCTAAACCTTTCCTTCTGGTGTATCCGACCTTCTGCATGGTGCATTGACCATAATACACCTTGCATTGAGGATCGAGCATTGTGGGTGGTGCACAGTGTACGGTGCATGGTGCACAGTGTACGGTGCATGGTGCACAGTGTACTGTGCATGGTGCACAGTGTACTGTGCATGGTGCAACGTGTACTGTGCATGGTGCACAGTGTATGGTGCATGGTGCACAGTGTACGGTGCATGGTGTACAGTGTATGGTGCATGGCGCACAGTGTACTGTGCATGGTGCACAGTGTACGGTGCATGGTGCACAGTGTACTGTGCATGGTGCACAGTGTATGGTGCATGGTGCACAGTGTATGGTGCATGGTGCACAGTGTATGGTGCATGGTGCATGGTGTACGGTGCATGGTGCACAGTGTACGGTGCATGGTGCACAGTGTACTGTGCATGGTGCACAGTGTACGGTGCATGGTGCACAGTGTATGGTGCATGGTGCACAGTGTACGGTGCATGGCGCACAGTGTATGGTGCATGGTGCAACGTGCGCACGAGGCAGGAGACTAGCCAGGGCAGTGTGGTCAAGGGCAAGTGTGTGTGGGCCGGAGAGCAGATTGGAGCGGATGTGAGCGGACCAGCTTCTCTGCTGCCCGTGCCATCGCATGCCCTGTGACTTGAAACCCGGCTGTCAAAGTGCCACTGTGTGCCTTGCGGTGGCATCAGCAGCAGCGTAGCTGGTCCACTGGACTCCAGTCTACTTTTCTGCTGTGGCCCACACACCATCACAGGCGATCAGGGGAGTGCTACACCTCTACACGCCATCGGCACACTCCCCTCATCACTTCTGAGGTGTGATGGGCGATGGGCCGAGAAGGGAGCAAGAAGGGGAAGGGCCGATGGAGTTGATGGGGGGGCGGGAGGGGAGCGCGACAGGACTGGGGGGTAGTTGGAGCTAGAGAAGCAGGTGTCAGGCATTCAGGAAATGCTGAAGGAAAATGCAAGGAGTTTGTGGCAACGGTTTGTTGAGGAGGAGGAGAGCATGTGGTGGCGGAGGAAGAGAGATCGGTGAGAGAGATCAGGGGAGTCAGCAAGAGAGAGAGGGAGGGAGTTTGGGTGGGCAAAGCGGGTAGAGAGTCGGGAGGGGG